>JZLH01S0512976.1:0-10991 GCA_001188425.1 Eucidaris tribuloides
TTATATATGATAATTCTATATAGTGAGGCCCCTGGAACCCATCCGTTAGGATGGTCAGCCCTTACCCTATCATAGGTCCCTTTTCAACTTATAAGCACCCCCCTCCTTTGAAATATATGTATCCTGGCTAGGGGCCTGCAAAATGCATTTTTCCATCATAGAATTTCGAAGTTTTCCAAAACCGCTCGCTCGCATACGCTCGCTCGCGGAAATTGCCTTTTCTTTTCACCACTAATGACATACATACAAACACATATTCACTATAAAATAAGCCTATACATTAATACGGTGATCTTTTTATATATATTTTAACACAAAAAGTAGCAAAAAAAAAAACCTTGACAGGGGTACCCCTATCCCAGCCTCTATCGCACATTTAGCGTTCGCAGCGCTAAAATCCACCATCTCAAAATGCAATTTCGGCTGAGCGACTGGGTGCCCCCCCCCCCAATGAGCTGACCCACGGTACGCCACTGTACCAGGGTTGTAACGAGTCACTAAATTTGGGGTCGAATCGAGTCATTTTAGGGTTCAAGCCAAGTCGAGTCAGTCGAGTCACTGTACAAATTTCAATGGGAACGAGTCATGGAATACTGCTCGAGTCACTGGTAGGTGACTGGTAAGGGATGCATTTTCCGTGAAAAGGAGGTGTTTACGTTAGATAAGGGAGTTAAACACCCCTCATTTCTAAACAAATCGGGTATTTAAACACCCCCAAAACAGTCCCCTGGATACGCGTATGATGTGTAACAGATGTTTTGGTGTGTCAAAATGTAATTAATCACGTACATGTAATGTCACAATAAATTGTAATTATAAGAATATAGTAAGAGGAAACTAACGCTCTCAAGCTTGATTTAAGCTGTTTCGAAAACCGCAAACTGTGCATGGTACTGAGTATAACTTTACAATGGTTACCTGGTAAAATCATACCAAGTAACACCATTTCACATTTTACTGGGCGACTGCAACGTCATAGGGAGGGTATGAAGTGTAAAGTTTTTTTTATGCAAAGCATTAATGATTTAAAAAAAAAGTGACACTGTTGATATAAGCCTGCAATTGCATCATTTCAACTTAATGGTATATATTCCTTGGCCAATTTGTCAATTTTTTTCTGACACCGTTATCAACAACAAAAGAATGCTTTCACGCAGATATAGGCTATTTGCATTGAAAACAAGATTTCTATAGAATCTATGGCTTTGTTATTTTTCTATACCAATTGTTTTGGTATGTCAAATTGTAATTTCTAAAGTAATATCACTGCAATAATTAGAATGTTATAAAAGGAAACTTGCATTCACAACCTTGATTTAAGTCGTTTGGAAAACCACGAAGAGTGCATGGTACTGAGTATAACTTTGAAATGGTTTCGTGGTAAAATGACACCATAAATACCACCACTAAAACTTTTTACTGAGTAACTGTATCCAATTCTAAGGATGTTTTATAGGCAACTTACCGCGAAATACTCCCCCGCTAATTTGGTAATTTCGTCCAACACTGACAACAACACTAATACAAATTGCTTATACACAGATACACAATTAAAAAAAAAGAAGTCTTAAGTAAGGAAACTTTGCTTTTTAATTTTTAATACCATTTATTATGATACATTAAAATGTTATTAACGAGGAGGCTATAAAATGTAATTTTCGTTCTCAACCTTGATTTAAGCTGCTTGGAAAACCGCTAAGAGCGCAATCTAACCATAAACAACACCACTTCCAGATTTTTACTGGGTGATTTCTATCCTATTATAAGGACGCGGTGAGGGTACGCAGTGTAAAGTTTCCACGCAAAGCTTATTCTGAAGTCACAGACCCTTGTTTTACATGTAGGCCTGCATAATATTTGTACCATTTTAACTCACTTTTTATTGGCCATATGGCTAAAAATGCGTGATATACTAACACCAAATGATGTGGTATGAGAGTTTGATCAAATTTAGAGACATAATTGCTTGTATGTTTCCTCGCGGAACTGTTAGGAACGATATCCAAAATTGACAGAATGAAAAGAGAAAAGAAAGAAAAAAGAAGACACAAGGAAAGAAACAAAGAAAGAAAGAAAAAAAAGAAAGAAGTGAAGAAAGAAAGAAAGAAAAGAGAGAAAAGACAACGAAAAAAATATTGAAAGAGAATATGGAAAATAAGAAAGAAAGAATACAAAATACGAAGTGAAAAGTGAATTGATAGATCGTAGGTTAATGTGCCACACCCAATACTTGGGCTTCTTATTGAGATGCAATTGACAATGCGCCGGAGTACAAAGTTTAATTATTAGTTTCCTTTCAGTCATTCAGACCATCACATACAAAGTTAATGACTTTTTATTACAGTGGTATTGCGGTGTTAAAGAGATCCTTCGCCTTCTTCTTAGATTTAAAGATCAGGGGGGGGGGGGTTGTATTGTTGAGCACCTCTATGAGAAAATGTTCTTTTGCAAAATTCAGTTCTAGCTCTTGGCAATGTTAAACTACCATTAGATCTGAGTGGATAATTGGAGTGACAAAATTTGAACGAGTTTTTCAAGTATAACGGGGCCAAATCATGAACCATGGAACTCAAATGGCAACAACGTCTAGCTTCTAACGACTCCCATCCTAATCGTGCATGTAACTCTCTGATCGATATAATGTCTATGAGGACTTATTCCTAAAATTATGCGGCAGGCTCTGTTTTGGAGTTTCTGTAAAGAATCAGTATATTTGGCACTGGCAGTTCCATCACCGTAATCAAACATTGGAAGAATAATTGATGTTGACACTATATGGAATCTCAGAGCGAACGGGTTCTAACAGGTTATTAAAAAAAATAAAAAATCAAAATTTTCACCATACCAAATCTGCATACTAGTCAGGTTCGCTATGTCAAAAAAGGGGCTTTCGTTCAAGTTTTGTGGAGATTTGTAATTTTTGACATTTTTGGATAGCCTAGAGTCCACTGAACACGAAAACCAATGTTGCCATTTGAATGGAACCAATTTCATGCCGCCATTTTGGATTTCAAAATGGCCGCCATTTACTCCTTTTTTTATTAATAACTTCAAAACTAAGCAAGATATGAAGGTCGTTCCAACGGCTTTACCCATGTTTTGGGGGTAGAGGAAAATGATGGTGCATGTAAAAATTCATTTTGATAACAGACAACTTGAAATTCGAGATGGCTGCCATGAGACAGTTATATGTTCACTATGTTAGGAGCCCAACATTCGTTCAATATCGATGGAGATTTGTAGCTTTTGTCATTTTTGGAAAGAACTAGGTTTACTTGATACAAAAACCAATGTTTACTATTCCATTTGAATGGAGTCCTGTTTCAGCCGCCATCTTGAATTTCAAAATGGCTTCCGTTTGTTTACGTACTGTTTTTATCATTAGCTTGAAAAGTAAGTGACGTATGAAAGTCATTTCAACGGCTATATACCTAAATTGTGGGGTATAGGAATATAGTGGTGTAAGTAAATCATAATTGATAACGTTATCGTGATATTCAAGATGGCTGCCATTGAAAATAAGTTGTTTCTTATCGTTCATTATACTAGGAGCCAACATTTTTCTTCCATGTCGACAAAGATTTGTAACTTTTATTGTTTCTGGAAAGAAGTGGGTTATATTAATACAAAAACCAATATTTTTTATTTAAATGGAAGCCTCTTTTCCACCATTAGAGTTCTTATTGATATCTCGAAAAGTAAATAATATATGGAATCAATTTTTAAATTAGTGGCTATACCTACAATTCAGGTAGGAGGACGTGACGGAACCAGCATATTGCTGTTATCTCGATATTCGAGATGGCTGCCATTAAAATTGTGTTGTATTTTGAATGGTTCAATTATTTCATTCATTGGAATACATTCAGTAAAAGCAATAATAGTGGAATTTGCCTGAATTGAAACATCCATTTGAAATGATAAACGTCTGTCTGTATATCCATCCACATTTTACATCATAGAAGTCTGCTAATTAACTTAGATTAAGATCCCTTTCTATGATTCCATAATGTAAAATCCCTATTATTACATTTCTGCATTTTCAAATTCAAATTCAACTTCAAATTGCTTTATTTTCTCAGTAAAATCATACATAAAAACAACATGATACAAAAATTAAATATTACAAATCGGTGTGCAAGTCTAAAATTACCGTACAATTTCAAAGTGGTACGAGGAAAGAGCGGGCGCAACGTTTATATATTACCAATATTTTTCTGTATCATACACTTATACATACAGATATTTCATTTACAGTAATTTTCTACCATGCCTATTGACAGAATAATTTATATGAAGCACATGAGTGCAAGGTATCTAGAACTTACTCTGTGTCTATATTATATTATAAACTTCTTACTATCTTGCTTAGCTCCATTATAGTATTTGAATAATTCTATCAAGAATATTTTGTAAAAAATATGTCGGATCTGAAGACGATTTGACTGCAACATTGAAATCAATCAAACGAAACTATTTTCGCAGTACCAAAACAGTTCTAGATCGAATGTTATCGACTCTGAAATGTTGTAAAACACATGATTATGTAAGGAGGGGTAAACTTTTCGGCATACAGGATTGCAAGAACACATGTCTGTGCAAGAAAGATTGGGCAACTTACAACCACATCTGCATGTGAGTGAGTATTGCCCTTGCAATAACAAGAAAACTTTTCATTTTTGGCATTTAAAGAGAATACACAGTACTGGTTGATGATGGAAAAAATTTTCATCAAAATTCCACATTTCTTTGGTTTCCATGTGAAAGTATATTACATTTGCATTATAAGGTGGGACTAATTCACTTCATATGCAATAAAAAGTTAAGGGATTGGCAGTTTGAACAGGTGAAGTTTTCCATTGGTTTTGCCTTCCAATACTAAAGTGTGTATATCAACATTTGACATAGTCCCACATACTGATTTCTGTGTTAGTACTTTGTCAGCAGTGATAATTTTGTGTAGCAGATTTGTCAAAAACAAAGTGTTCTGTTGTTTTCAACTACTCTCTCCTGTACTAAAGTGATATTTTCAGAATACCATCTGTTCACAGAAGGTTTGAAAGCAGCTGATATCAAAATAATGTTGTTCTGCAATTACTCAACCAGTACCGTGTATTCTCTTTAATGCATGGAAATTGTCTGTAGTATAAATCATGAAGTTGCTGTCATCCTCTCAGGAAAATTCTTTCTTCAGTAGATATTAGAAAGTCTCACGTGCAAAAGAAGGTTACCTGCACATTACTGTAGAAATGGACTTTTCAGAATATACTCTTCCAATCCATAATAAAGATCTACATGTAAGTAGTGTCATTGAGTCCGTTTCTCTTCATTCAATCAATCAAGTAATGCCATCCCTCAGAGTGGGGTTTGCGGCTATGCACTTCGATCGTCTTCGGTCTTGGACCCTTGAATCTAACCTGTTCATATGTCAGTCCAGTCTATTTCTTAATATCAACAAACCAAGTTGTCTGCCGTCTACCTATTTCGCGTTTACCCTCTATCATTCAAGTAACAATTTTTGCAACCCTCCTCCTCTTATCATATGACCAGCATATACAAACTTTTTCGTTTGCACTGTCTCCTTCAGTTCTCTTTCTTCATGACTTCTGTGTTGTTGATTATCAGGCATAGACTTAATCATAGCCAACTGTTGGTTTGGAGAGAAAGGACAGGTTTAAAGAAACTGGCAAATTTGGGAAGGTGGAAGGAGAAGATAATGAACAAGGAGAAGCAGGGGGAAGATACAGGTTGCTGCTCCTGCTACTTGTGACAGTCTGATGATTCATAAGATGTGTTTACAAGAAAACAACAACCATGTATGCTCCTTTGGGGAATACAGCCTACTGCCACCGACAGATTGACATCCATGGTCTGCCGCTGAAAAATATCAGGAACTACCTTTACTCGTTGTCATCCAAATGCTGTACCATTAAACTCCATGTCAAATAAAGTATATACAAGCACATTATTTGCAGAGAAGACAATGATTCCTGTATCTGTTAGATTGTTATGAGATACCATCATTGTACATGTATACTGAAGACAAAAGAAGAAGACACAGTGTCTTTAAAATTGTTGTTCTCGGACACTGGTCTTGCTTTTTGTCAACTAGAAAACGTCAATGACGTAGCGCTCATCCGGCATCTCGCAACATCATATACATGTATCCGAAATTTCATGTGGTACAATTTTATACTGGTCACAAAATTAATATTTGATGTCCCGGAAGGAACATGAATATAAAAAAATAGAGTAAGAAAAATATTAGTTTCATGCCCCGGGAGGGACATGAAAAAAAAATAATAATAATAAAAAAATAATAATAACTACATCAATTAGGCCTATATATGATTGCACCCCCGGATCCCTTCCGGGGCTCCATACTGATTTTTGTTGTTGGAAAAAACACATTTGAAGTGAAACCAAATTAAAAGGTACTTGATATGAATAAGAACTGAATTAAATTTGTTATTTTTGGAATAAATCTGCATAAATTACCATAATTAATTAATGGAGCAACAGTTAAAAATTATGGGTAGAAGTTTAGTGTACCAAGCTTAGCTCTACCAGATAAAGCAAACTAAATCAAATTTGGTTGAGAAATGAATGAGAAGAAGCATTTTTTGTGATTTTATTTGTGATTTTTAATAAATTTGCATAAATTCATATATAATGAATTTCACGATTCTGTGTACAAGCTTTAAATCCGCGCCACCTAGCCCTATCATATGAAAAAATCAGAATCAACATCGGTTGAGAAATGACGAAGAAGAAACATTTTCAAAACTGTGGACGGACGGACGGACGCCGGACGCCACGCCATGGCATAAGCTCATCGAGCCCTTCGGGCCGGATGAGCCAAAAATGCATTAAATCAGGCATGTCTTGTTCGGTGTATCATCGTTGATCAAGTTTGCCATGCGAGTCTTTCCCTGTCTTGGGATATACTTGCAGCATGCTTCGAAGTTATTGTTCAGTATATGAATCAATAACTAATTATAAACAGTGCAACTAAAATTAAATAAGGAACTCGCTACCATACCAGTGTATTGAGGAAATAATATTTCATACAGGCTATAACCGAGATCAGCAGTATCGTAGTTTCTGATTTGGCTTATTTCTGAAAATAGCCATGAAATTCACGAACTCAATTTAAGTCTCCAATTCAGACTTCTAATCATTGTACTACCGGATGACAAAAAGCACTCTTGGTATATCAAATCGATGGTTTCCGGCAGTATGTTTGATAGAAATGTACCTTTGTATCTGTTAAATTAACTGTACTGGTCGAGCATTAAATGTATAGAGATGTACAGATAGAGAGAAATCAAATGTGTAACCTACAAATATTTTTACCTATAGCCTGTAGCTCTATTCTGGAAATCATGTACATCGTGTTTTCACAATTCTTCACCAAAAAATACATTTAAATATCTGGCGAGAGATCCCAGGTTTTCCAAGAGGAGAGATCCAGTTCAATAATTGTGCGCAGAGCATTTTGGGCTGACCCGAGAACAAAAAAACACACGAAAGGACATTTGTTTTTAAATCTGGGGACTTATACCGCACTGCAAAGTTTGAGGCTGAACAAGGGGGTGGGGGTGGGGGTGGGGGGTTCGGCAGACCCCTGGATCCGCCATTGGTGTCTGCTTCTTTCAAGTACATTTATATGAATATATCACCCTGTGTACATCAATTTGCTAATCCATACGGATAAATATTGCAGTCATATAAATATTTTTTTAGTGGGCGGCCATCTTGGAATCCAATATGGCGGACATATTAACACTGACTGATATGGCAAGTTATCTTTCTTTGTACCAATATCTTTGTGGACATAAATCCTTATAAATCAACGCAATATCGCGTTTATTAACTAAAATATTAACTGAAACAGGTGTAAAACGGCGGCCATTTTGAAATCCAAGATGGCGACCCTAAAATGAATTGGTGCAAATGGCAACATTGGTTATGGTGTTCAGTAAGGTCAAATCCTGCAGAAAATACCGTTAGTTGCAAATCTCCACGAAAATTGAACGAAAATACATAAGGAACCTGACTATACCTGGGCTTTATCTCAATTCACAAAATACAGACGAGCAGTAGCACACTCTAGTATTCATATACATTGTACACGGAAAGTGGAACAGGAGAATGGGGTCCGAGAACGAAGGGCGGGGGAGGGGGGGACTTGCTCTCTAAAATTTCCGACTCAGCGCCCCGATATGAAAATTATTCCTCCGTCGATGGCCGTGCCAGTCATGCTGGTCCCACTTCAAGAACTGGGGCGGGTGGGGTGAACATACCCCTCCATCAGTTTCCCCAGTCAATCGCACACGTGTGCCATTATTCTAACGCTCAATGACACTATTTATCCCCCCCCCCCGGACCTATTAACAGACGTTCGGGACGCCTGATGTGCCAAATACGCTACCCAATGATCTCCGTTCATGAACTAAATGTATATGTAATGTCTTTGTTTTTATTTTAGATACACGCACAACGTACAAAGGCCATTAATACAATTTTGTTTTTATTGTCACAACGGCCTTTGTATAGAATCCGACGCTGAAAGTGGCAGTGTGTGTGTTGTGTGTGTGTGTGTGACTGTGTGTGTGTGTGTGTGTGTGTGTGTGTGTGTGTGTGTGTGTGTGTGTGTGTGTGTGTGTGTGTGTGTGTGTGTGTGTGTGTGTGTGTGTGTGTGTGTGTGTGTGTGTGTGTGTGTGTTTTCACAAGACGTGGCCCGATTTTAATCCCGATTGATCATGTTGATGATTCGATTGTCTTCTCTGAGGTGGATTTTTAAAAAAAAATGCATAATATTATTGTGCATGTATATAAATCTGTTATCAATCACGTTATATAAATAATTCTGCCCACAACAAAAGACAAATATACAATTACACATTCTCTACAGAGTACTCAACGAGGGTTCAGATATTAATCAATCGTACGTACCACTTATACAGAAACTTAAGTGGAGACAAAACCCGGTCAAGTGGTTTAAGTTTCGAGAAGTGACCCAGCATGCATGGGTTTTGATTCAGGTCACAAAAACAACACACAAGCATGCAAAAAATACACGCACACCCTCCATGAACTGTCACCTCACACACAAGTGCATATGTACACATGTTCAATGCATTATACTGAACTGAATCGAATAGATTAGTATACATATTCAATGCATTATACTGAACTTGAGTCGAATAAATTAGTACACATCCTGAATCATTAGTATACTTGGAGAGAAGTACAAGACAAGTTTATTCTGCAAGTACAACTAGAAGCAGCACCGATATTTGTAAAGTACGAGTATACAAAAACACGAACAAATTGTACACATTTGTAAATTAAAACTATGAAACTAACTTGCATAAATATGCCATTTGCACTTCCCACTAGACCTTTAAAAAATGATCCACATAATATGATAAAGACTGTCCCAGTAATGGGACGACGACCACTCTTCTAAAAAAAAAAGTTGGAATCTGAGCTGTAGAGTCTCATCATAAATCATGGTTGTCAAATTATAAATTCGCTATACATTAAAAAGATAGGCGGTGTTCGGTTACTACAGTAGACAGGGTAGATAAGGTATCTGAAAGAGGATATCACAGCGTATATTTGTAACAGTGGTTAACTCTACATTGAATCTGCGGAGTAATTACACTCAAAATATCACATTCAGAGTTAATGGAGGTTTGGAGGGAGATTGATTGCTAGATAATTGAAGAATATTCATAGTTTGATAGTTTTGGTAAATGGTAAAAAATGAATTTCTTTGCAATTATTTTTCTAGGATAGAAACACCTATATGATCAATCACTGCCCTAAAAATTGCTTGATCTGAAACTCTCCCATTTTTGAAAAATTACTCAAAATGTAAAATGTCGCGGGGGGGGGGGGGGAGGGACCCCGACAGTTCCCATATAGGTAATGTACATACAGCCAGACGTTCTCCTATAATCTAAATACAGTGTATCATAATTTGTCACTATTAACAGTTTTCAGAAGGTTTGATGTTGTTTTCTGATGTCTGAGGTCACAATAGAATACTTTGTGAAAGATTGAAAAAAAAAACTTGTCCGATCGACCAAAACTATACCCGTGCTTTAATTTCAGCTACGTGAAACAATAGTTGAAGACTAGTCCCGTAATATCTCGGGTTTGGCTTCTATAGAAAATGCATATCATATCAAAATCAAATTGTTTTTGGCAAGTTAAAAGTTTCGCCTTGTCGGAGAAAGAAATACTGGTATTGGTATACATTGTTTTGTAATCAATTGTACCAACACCTTTTCTGTTACGAATTAATATTATGCAATATGCGGTTAAAGGACATGCACCCCCAAACAAGAGATACAATGCCATACAACCTTAATGGTTGCGTTCACCACGATTACCTACAATCTATAAATAAGTGGTGTATGATTTACTCTCTCAGTCGGATATCCATGTCATCTGCGCGAGCGCAAAAAACGGAAGAACCGAATAAACGGGATGTGACATGACAAGTCATTGTTTTTTAACTTTCCAGATGTAATTTGTACATGTGCACGTATTCACACATGACGACTTTGAGGGTATCGGGAGTGATTTTACAGATTTTTAGGATGATGGGGGTTTGGAGCATCCTTTACAATTTCCCCTTCATCCAATGTCAATTTCAGATACATTTACGTTAAAAGAGAAGTCTCCCCAGATATAGAAGACACTATATAACATTGTGGAGGCCCCATTTAAACATGTTCAAACTTTTTTATCTGACACATCTGACAGTGTTTGAATGAACAAATAAACACCCTAGAACACAAAACTTCAGACAGTTATGCTGCCACGAGTATACATCATATACAGGTAAAATCGGCACATGGATTATTGAAAACTGACGAAAATTCCACACAACATTAGTATAAGGGAAAATGGAATTTCCTTTAATTATTTTCACTCTTCAAAAGCACTTAATATCTTTTCGAAATGCATTTTTT
>JZLH01S0513006.1:5209-21053 GCA_001188425.1 Eucidaris tribuloides
GCTGCTGCGAAATTTTTTTATATATATCTATAACAATCATAATACTAATCGCTTGGGCGTGGGGGACATCGACATAAATGGGTAAAAAAAATTGTGTCTTGGGGGAATTTGTTTTCCTCGAGGAGAAACAAGGGATTAATCTAGTCAGGTATTTAATTAATCTCATGTCCTGAACTATGTAGATAATGTCCAATACCAAAAAACAAAAAAAACAATTTTAACATGGTTACATCTTCTGATAATGAATTGTACACAGAGGAAATTTCAACGAGCGAAACTGATTCTGAATCATTGTGGTCCTAAATTGAGGATTCTCGCATGCTGCTACTTTCCTTTAATGGAGAGCAATGGCAGCACAATAGTTATCAATATATTACCATAAGTCGATATTTATGATGTGTAAAAGTGATTTTTTAAGAACATGTGTCCGTGGATATGAGCGCATGGGTTCATTAGCACTTAGTCGCGACTTCGGACTTATAGTTTGATTCTGGCATCGAGCAAGCTCAAGAGTGAGCAACTACACGCATCTTGAGAATCTTCTGAAAGCAGGACGTCTGCGTGTTAGGCAAAACAAATTTGTTTTCCTGTTTCATCACAACTAACTGATTGCCATAGGGACGTCTGTAACTTCAACATCTTTGTTCAATTTTCAGACAGTCCCGCACTTGATAAATCGTGAAACCATGTTCAAAATTGTTTTCATATGATATGCATTGACTCAATTTATTTGATCTCAACGTTGTGTTCTGCCTTACTGTTCTGCTGTAGTGGAAATATCCATGTAATATCTCTGCCCGGCAAGCACAGCAGATAATGGAAACTTGAAGTTAACATGCTTCATCAAGATCCATTATTTAACTGGCTACAACATATAAAACACATCTCAATTAAGATCAAAGTAAGTTTGCAATGTGTGAAATTGTGCAAAGTAGCTTGCAAGTACATGTAAGCAAATTTTAACTCTTGAATGCAGAAATCGCCATGAAAACATGTTTAGGCCAATTTGCTGAGAAGTAGTGGACTAACTCTCCATCCTAGAATGAAAAGAAGAAAGAAGATTACACTTAAAACGGGAGCAATAAATCACGTGAGTAATAATCACGTGACCCAATCGATCGAGTGACCGGATCAGTTCAAGCATAGTTGTTCGTAGAGGTTGGGCCAGAAGTTTGAGAAGTGTTAGGTCGCCAGCGCCGCACCGTCTCTCGACCACAGCGTTAAGTGGAGTTAATCATGATACCGAAAGTTTCAGCATTAGGGATAAATCAATTCATGTCAATCGCACAACCGTCATTAATTTACCGGTAAATGGAATTTGCATACTGTCTAAGGACTGGTATATTGAACGCTTGTATGCATGAAGGTTCTTACAGCGATGTGATAGTGCCGGTTATGTGGGGTGGGGTACGCGTGGGTGGATACACGTGGGGGTGGGTGGGGGGGGGGAGGTACAAGTTTACCGATCCCTCAAAGGAAAATGAAAGAAATATGAATTGAAATGTGTTGTTTTATCGTTGTAGCCTAACTTCAAAACACACAGCGAGTTCGAAGGACCAATTCGTTATCACATGCATGTTCTAAACATATGGAAGCTAGTTCTTTTAGACACTCTAAAAAGCTAGGATAAGTAATAGTATTTGTTTACGAAAAAGGTCTTATTTGTCAGCATATTGGATTGTATTTTTTCATCTTTTACGATAATTTAATGATTTAATTTTCATGAACAAAACATTTCAATAAAAACTGTTTATCTCAGCCATAAGTTTTACTCGTATGGATAATCCTTAGCAAAACATTTAAGTAGCTGCCAGAATAAACCTATTGTTACTGTTACAAACCTACTTTAAAGCACGAGTAGTTTACTTCCTATGACTTTACTATTGTGATAATTCTAGATTGACATCAATGCTTTGTCGGTGGCATTCAATCGTTTTAAACTTTCAAAAAAGTGCAAAGAATTCTAGGACAGTTACTAACTAAAAAAATATCTCTATTATCTGTTGTCTGAATTTCTTCCACTCTTGGGGCGTACAGAAGTCGGAAACTAATTTTTCGAAAACGACAAAAAAACTTGCATTTGAATCATGATTAGAATTACTTTATTAATTGAATTAACTACACGTAAAAAGTGTGTTCAGAAAAAGATGGCAAAGATGCGATAAAGATGTATGTTTAGATTATTGACACCCAGTGTTAAAGCCTCAGCTAACATTGTGGAGCTTCAAATTAAAAAAAATTGTCAAACTGTGATATCTGCGGCTACATAGTAGTGGTCAAATGACAAATAAACACCCTAGAATACAAAAGTTTGGAAATTTATGCTCCACTGGCAAGATAATGCATGGGTAAACAATTTGCACTTCGGGAGGAGGATAAATAGCCTAGATCTACACACAGTAATCTACTGGGAGGAGATGGGCAGGTGAATACCGGTCAATTTGAGTGCTTGTAGATTTTCCACTTTTTTAAAAGCACTACATCATCATTTTGAAATCCAATTTTGTCAAGGCTTCATTTTTCGACTATAAACACACTTAGAGCATAGAGGATTATGTAGCTCACATTGTTTTAAGGTTCAAGCTGTGGTCAATGTTAGCCTGTGCTTAAGGAATGGAAACTGAAGTTTAAATGACATGAAACGTGGTGACGTTTAGACTCTGAACATTTTTACAAGTGATAGCAAGAATGTGTTTACAAAAGCGTTACTTGCTAAGCACGTTTTTTTTACAGTGTACGGAATCTTTATCGGCAGTCTGCAGTTCGGATGCAGTAGCAGATCGATCCAAAGCTTTACAATTGAACGAAACAGACGACAAGCGACACGTGAAGTTCAAGATAATCACCCCCAATTTTCGTCAACGAACTCACAGATTTGTGGGATCGTCTGTTGATCAATACCGGTGTACGCATAAATCCATACTCCGTCAAGTTCCTATCGACCACGAGAAAACTGGAGAGCGCAGAGTCATGGTAAACGAATGGTACCGTCTGAAATCAAATAAAGAACAAAAAGAAAAACGAGAGTGTGATTAAAACGTTATGAATATGTTTTCCCCCTTTCTATTGACAATTGTTTAGTATATAATTAAGACGAATAGGAAAAGGTAAATTTCGAAGTGTGGGACAATGTAAGGAAGATGAACACACGCAATAGTGCTTGAATGGACAATAAACAGAATACAAAACTTTAAAGTTATGCTGTCCACTTGCGGTATGCAGTTACATGTAGATTAATATATGTGATTTACACACGGTATACGTTAAGTGTACACAACAAGTCTATGGAGGAAATGGACAAGTAAGATTGGGCACTCGTAGATTTCACAACACTTTTAGGCACGAATGATCGTTTTAAAGAACAATTTTAGAGCTTCATTTGCAAACATTTATCAGAGATAAATTGGTAGCATGGAAATTGTGTAGCTCAGATTATCAAACTTGAAAACTCTCTGAAACGATACCTTATAAGTTTTGTTTGGTACTTTGAAGTCAATGGACTCTACTTCGAAAATGTGTAAATAATGGCACAATTCTTCACACTCACTACTGTTCTCTTTATGTCTTTGGGTTTTGGCTTTCCCTATCCGGGTTGCGCCCGCTGTGTTTACTGACGAATTAATACATTGATTAATTTAACGATATATTTGCTGCCAGCAAAAAGTCATTGATTTCAAGGATTACAAGAAGAATGAATGATGCCTATTCGGGTTCAACTTTCAAATTCTGCGAGAGACGTGCGATTTTAGGAGAATATGGAGAATCATTCCAAAAAATTACAAATACAAACCATGTTCGTTTTACAATGAAACTTGTGTGAAAACCCGGAAATTAGGGACATATATATGTTAAGCACAAACATAATGCAGCTAACCCATTATGGTGAATAAGAAAAAAAAGTGTCTAAGTTGCAAGAGAAAATGGTGATTTGATTCGCTATGAATCGTTTGTAAGGTATATGCTACCGTTCAAAGAAAAAATGAAATTGATTTCTATGTATGATTCCTTATTGCTGTTTCTGGTTGATAAAACAAAAGACTTATCGATTCGTGTTTGATGACACAATTCTGTTTACACATACAAATAATTCCACAATAAAACCAGATATCCAAGTTTTAGAATTGCTTTATATCTTAAATCATGGATAGCTAGGGTCCTAATGTGAAAGGAAAATTAAAGCTTGGAAGTAGTCCTACATTTAGGACTCAATGCTCCAGAAACAAGTATGCTGATTAAGGTTTCTGCTGTGAAAATTTCATGTACATATCTCTCTTGTGTACAAAATACAGAAAATGTCGTGCCGGTTAAAGTAGTTGTGTAGCTTTCTATGGAATAATTTCTATCGGAGACCGGAGATTAATTCAATACTGGTAATTGATGGCCGCTTTCTCTCTAGTACCAAATTCAAGAGCATACACTCTAGCTGTGTATACTTTAGTATGTGTCTCAATCATTGGTTCTTGAGCATTTTTTACTCCTTCCAATCATCTTCCACCTGGCCTTTAATGTGTAAACTAAGGATCACATTTCACAAATAATGTATTTATGTTTTATTGAAATTTTAACATTTGGACTACTTAAAAGAATATTATTACGATATAAAGGGTATAATCCGCTCGCCGTCATACAACTGTGATTCTCTAACTGTAATAAATTTCTGTGAAGTAAACCTGAATCATTTTTTTATATTTACCATGCCTTTTCCCTTTAACTAAAACATGCGCTTGGAATTGGCTCGCTCGGATTCTCAGCACACATAAGGATGTTGTTAGTTTGTCGGAGGATTGAACCTTTTTAAGAAGCCTCGTGTTTCATGTCCTAATATCCCATTGGTGATGCCGTGTCTTCCGTGTGATTTTTTTTTTAGTAATTTGAATAAATTGATAATGTATATAACTATCATCAGGTTGATGTAACAGAAATATATCGTTACAAAAATACGACAGTAATACGTCAGCTGTAATACTTAAAAAAGCATCACATCATTCACATTCGTACACTGCAAATACAACAATTTTGTGTAAACACCACCTTCATGTCGTTCATAACGTTTATGTCGTACATTACAGAGGTGTTTTAGTTTTGATCCACCATATAGGCTAAATCAGACTCACTAAAAAAAAGGAGAAATAGTACGTTTCTTTTGCATGCTTAAAGAGATTAACATCGTTAAAATACAGTGTGTCTCAAATAATAATTGTGCAAGTCAAAAGCGCCCTCTTAGGTAATGAGAAAAACATTTTTGTGACGTCATGCTTACATCACCATCAAGGGCATAGTCTTAGCGTTCAAATTCCATTTGTTCGTTGTAAGTTTCTTGTTTTAATCCTGAGATATGTTCAGTTAACAAGGAAAAGGTAAAATCACAAAATCAAAGAGGCGCTTTTTTACTTGAACATTTTTGTGAGACGTGCATGTGCAGCATGTCTCAAAAAATTCTCCAAGTAAAAGTGCCCTCATCGGCAATTAGAAAATACTCTAGTGACATTATGCTTAAACACCATCAAGGGCAAAGTTTAGCTTCAAATGTCATTTGTTCTATTCATTTGCTTGTTTTCATCTCGAGATATGTGGTCAACAACAAAAGGGTGGAATCCAACATTGTGTACTTTTCTACTCCGGATGTAGTAAAGAGTGCACAATCGCAATTTCACCCTTCTATTTAAATTAACATTATCTCAAGATTAAGACAAGCAAGTTAAACAAAACTAACGGTATTTGAAACCTAAGACTATGCACTTCACGTTGACGTAAGCATCATGTCAACAATAAAATTTTCTAATTGCCAAAAGGGCAGTTTCACTTGCACAATTTTTTAGACACCATGTATATTTACAGCGTGGCCAAAAAGAATGCTACACATGCATCAGTTTATCTTCAAAGTCATTCAAAATATGTCATTGTGATATTTCATGGGTTAGAGCATTCTTTTTCAACAAAATGATACCATGATCGTTAATTTTGACTGAGGTGTTTGGATTTAGGGCTTATTATCTGAGGCGATGCATTTCCTAATTTGCTATTTTTTAACCTCCAGCGATCATCAAAACACCGAAATATTCTCACGTTACGGTGTGCATAGAAATAAGGTATGCGAAACAAAGGCTGGAATCCCTCGCTTTGATAAGGAAGACGATGTGAGCTGCATCTCCATTGTCATCGCGGTTTGTCTGGTATGGCACGCTGGACGCAGAATATCTCGGTGTTCGATGACGCCGCTGATGAAAAATTAGCAATATGGGAACTGACATTGCTCGGAAAAATGGCCCCAGGACCCAACGAATGATCTCAAAATCACTGATCATAGGTATCATATTGTTGGAAAAAGAAGTTCTACTTGCTAAAAGCAAAAACAATCATATATGCAGATGATGTTGAAGAAATTAGCGATCGCAGTTTTAGCATTCTTCTGGGCCACCCTGTAATATATATATATATATTATATAATATATATATATATATAATATATATATATATATATATATATATTACACACTGGCAGGGGCGTCGATTCCATGCTTCGGATCGGGGGGGGGGGCAAAAGTAAGAAAAGTCAAAATATATGGCTACAGAATTTGCGCGCAAGAGCGCGCCCGAAAAATTGACAGTGAAAATGAATGCATTTTGTTTTGTTAATGTTCAATGATAATTTATTAGATTTCAGCCATTCAGAAACATTATTTAGTTCATTATTTAAGGTGGAGACGGTAGTTTCTAAATCATGAGATGAAAAAAATATGCTGGTATCATCGGCATATTGAATGAATGATAGCCTGGGCGAACAATTTGAAATATCATTAATATACAGGGTGGCCCAGAAAGAATGCTACAACTGCGATCGCTAATTTCTTCAACATCATCTGCAATATATGATTGGTTTTTGCTTTAGCAAGTAGAACATTCTTTTTCCAACAATATGATACCATGATCAGTGATTTTGAGTCATTCGTTTGGGTCCTGGGGCCATTTTTCCGAGGCAATGTCATTTCCCATATTTGCTAATTTTTCATCAGCGGCGGTCATCCGAACACCGAGATATTCTCGCGTCTCAGCGTGCCATACCAGACAAACCGCGATGACAATGGAGATGCAGCTCACATCGTCTTCCTTATCAAAGCGAGGGCATTCCAGCCCTTTGTTTCGGCATACCTTATTCTATGGCACACCGTAACGTGAGAATATTTCGGTGTTTTGATGATCGCTGGAGGTTAAAAAATAGCAAATTTAGGAAATTGCATCGCCTCAGATAAATAGCCCTAAGATCCAAAACACCTCAGTCAAAATTAACGATCATGGTATCATTTTGTTGGAAAAAGAATGCTCTAACCCATGAAATAATCACCAATGACATATTTTGAATGACTTTGAAGAAATTAACGATTGCATGTGTAGCATTCTTTTTGGGCCACGCTGTAAATATACAGTGTGTCTAAAAAAAATTGTGCAAGTGAAAACTGCCCTCTTTGGCAATTAGAAAATATTATTGTGACATGATGCTTACGTCAACGTGAAGTGCATAGTCTTAGGTTTCAAATACCGTTAGTTTTGTTTAACTTGCTTGTCTTAATCTTGAGATAATGTTAATTTAAATAAGAAAGGGTGAAATTGCGATTGTGCCACTTTTACTACAGTCCGGAGTAAAAGTGACACAATTGTGATTCCACCCTTTTGTTGTTGACAACATATCTCGAGATGAAAACAAGCAAATTGAATAGAACAAATGACATTTGAAAGCTAAGACTTTGCCCTTGATGGTGTGTAAGCATAATGTCACTAGAGTATTTTCTAATTGCCGATGAGGGCACTTTTTACTTGGAGAATTTTTTGAGACATGCTGCAGCACGTCTCACAAAAATGTTCAAGTAAAAAGCGCCCTCTTTGATTTGTGATTTTACCTTTTCCTTGTTAACTGAACATATCTCAGGATTAAAACAAGCAAACTTAACAGAACAAATGGAATTTGAAGATGGTGATGTAAGCATGACGTCACAAAAATGTTTTTCTCATTAACCTAAGAAGGCGCTTTTGACTTGTCCACATTTTATGAGACACACTGTATCTTTAACCATGTAATCTCTTTAAGCATTTATTTATTATTGTAGAGTGAGTCTGATTTAGCCTATATGGTGGATCAGTAACATAAACACCTCTGTAATGTACGACATAAACGTTATGAAACGACATGAAGGTGGTGTTTACACAAAATGTGTGTATTTGCAGTGTACGAATGATGAATGTAATGTGATGCTTTTTAACTATACAGCGTGACGTATTACTGTCGTATTTTTGTAACGTATATTTCTGTGTACATCAACCTGATGATAGTATATTACATTATCAATTTTATTCAAATTACTAAAAAAAAAAATCACACGGAAGACACGGCATCACCATGGGGATATTAGGACATGAACACGAGGCTTTTAAAAAGCAACCTCAACCTCCCAACAAACACTAAACAACATCCTTATGCCTAAATGCCACAACGTGCCACTTCCAAGCGCATGTTTTAGTTAAAGGGAAAATGGCATAAATTAAAAAAAAAATGATGCAGGTGTACTTCACAGATTTATTACAGTAGAGAATCACAGTTGTATGACGGGAGCGGATTATACCCTTTTCATATCGGTAATAATATTCCTTTTAAGTAGTCCAAATGTTAAAATTTCAATAAAACATAAATACATTATTTGTGAAATGGTGATCCTTAGTTTACACATTAAAGGCCAGGGAGATGATTGGAAGGAGTAAAAAATGCTCCAAGAACCAAATGAGTTGAGACACATACTAAAGTATACACAGGCTAGAGTGTATGCTCTTGAATTTGTGTACTAGAGGAGAAGCGGCCATCAATTTACCAGTATTGAATTAATCTCCGGTCCCGATAGAAATTAATTCCATAGAAAGCTACACAACTACTTTAACCGGCACGACATTTTCTGGTAATGTTTGTACAACAAAGAGGATATGTACATGAAATTTTCACAGCAGAAACCTTAATCAGCATACTTGTTTCTGGGAGCATTGAGTCCTAAATTGAGGACTACTTCCAAGCTTTAAATTTTCCTTTCACATTAGGACCCTAGCTATCCATGATTTAAGATATAAAGCAATTCTAAAACTTGGATATCTGGTTTTATTGTGGAAATTATTTGTATGGTGTAAAACAGAATTATGTCATCAAACACGAATCGATAAGTCTTTTGTTTATCAACCAGAAACAGCAATAAGGAAATCAATACATAGAAATCAATTTCATTTTTTCTTTGAACGGTAGCATATACCTTACAAACGATTCATAGCGAATCAAATCACCATTTTTCTTTGCAAACTTAGACACTTTTTTTTTCTTATTCACCATAATGGGTTAGCTGCATTATGTTTGTGCTTAACATATATATGTCCGTAATTTCCGGGTTTTCACACAAGTTTCATTGTAAAACGGAAACATGGTTTTGTATTTGTAATTGTTTTGGAATGATTCTTCCATATTTCTCCTAAATCGCACGTCTCTTCGCAGAATTTGAAAGTTGAAACCCGAATAAGGCATCATTCATTCTTCTTTGAATCCTTGAAATCAATGACATTTTTGCTGGCAGCAATATATCGTTAAATTATCAATGTATTAATTCGTCAGTAAACACAGCGGGCGGCAACCCGGATAGGGGAGAAGCCAAAACCCAAAGACATAAAGAGAACAGTAGTGAGGGTGAACGAATTGTGACCATTATTTACACATTTTTCGAGTAGAGTCCATTGACTTCAAAGTACCAAACAAAACTTATAAGGTATCGTTTCAGAGAGTTTTCAAGTTTTGATAATCTGAGCTACACAATTCTCCATGCTACCAATTTATCTCTGATAAATGTTTGCAAATGAAGCTCTAAAAAATGTTCTTTAAAACGATCATTTCGTGCTAAAAGTGTGTGAAAATCTACGAGTGCCCAATCTTACCTTGTCCATTTCCCTCCATAGACTGTTGTGTTACACTTAAGCGTATACCGTGTGTAAATCACATATATTAATCTACATGTAACTGCATACCCCGCAAGTGGTAGCATAACTTTTAAAGTTTTGTATTCTGTTTATTTGTCCATTCAAGCACTATTGCGTGTGTTCATTCTTCTTACATTGTCCCACACTTCGAAATTATTACCTTTTCATATTCGTCTTAATTATATACTAAACAATTGTCAATAGAAAGGGGGAAAACATATTCATAACGTTTTAATCACACTCTCGTTTTTCTTCTTGTTCTTTATTTGATTTCAGACGGTACCATTCGTTACCATGACTCTGCGCTCTCCAGTTTTCTCGTGGTCGACAGGAACTTGACGGAGTATGGAATTTTTGCGTACACCGGTATTGATCAACAGACGATTCCCACAAGTCTGTGAGTTCGTTGACGAAAATTGGCGGGTGATTATCTTTGAACTTCACAGTGTCGCTTGTCGTCTGTTCGTTCAAATTTAAAGCTTTGGGATCGATCTGCTACTGCATCCGAACTGCAGACTGCGATAAAGATTCCGTACACTGTAAAAAAAAAACTGTGCTTAGCAAGTAAACGCTTTTGTAAACACATTCTTGCTATCACTTGTAAAAATGTTCAGAGTCTAAACGTCACGTTTCATGTCATTTAACTTCAGTTTCCCATTCCTTAAAGCCACAGGCTAACATTGACCACAGCTTGAACCTTAAAACAATGCTGAGCTACATAATCCTCTATGCTCTAAGTGTGTTTATTAAGGTCGAAAAATGAAGCCTTGACAAAATTGTATTTCAAAATGATGATGTAGTGCTTTAAAAAAGTGAAAATCTACAAGCACTCAAATTGACCGGATTCACCTGCCCATCTCCTCCCATAGACTTACTGTGTGTAGATCTAGGCTATTTTATCCTCCTCCCGAGTGCAAATTGTTTACCCATGCATATCTTGCCAGTGGCAGCATAAATTTCCAAACTTTTGTATTCTAGGGTGTTTATTTGTTCATTTGACCACTACTATGTAGCGCAGATATCACAGTTTGACAATTTTTTTTTAATTTGAAGCTCCACAATGTTAGCCTGAGGCTTTAACACTGGGTGTCAATAATCTAAACATACATTCTTTATCGCATCTTTGCCATCTTTTTCTGAACACACTTTTTACGGTGTAGTTAATTCAATAATAAAGTAATTCTAATCATGATTCAAAATGCAAGTTTTTTTTTGTCGTTTTTCGAAAAATTAGTTTCCGACTTCTGTCGCCCCAGATGTGGGAAGAAAACTCAGACAACAGTATAGAGATATTTTTGTTAGTAACTGTCCTAGAAGTTCTTTGCCACTTTTTTTGAAAGTTTAAAACGATTGAATGCCCACCGACAAGCATTGATGTCAATCTAGAGATTATCACAACTTAGTAGAAGTCATAGGAAGTAAACTACTCGTGCTATAAAAGTAGGTTTGTAACAGTAAACAATAGGTTTAATTCTGGCAGCTACTTAAATGTTTTGCTAAGGATTATCCATACGCTAGTACAAACTTATGGCTGAGATAACAGTTTTTATGAAATGTTTTTGTTCATGAAAATTAAATCATTAAATTATCGTAAAAGATGAAAAAATAACAATCCAATATGCTGACAAATAAGACCTTTTTTCGGTAAACAAATACTATTACTTATCCTAGCTTTTTAGAGTGTCTAAAGAACTAGCTTCACATATGTTTAGAACATGCATGTGATAACGAATTGGTCCTTCGAACTCGGCTGTGTGTTTTGAAGTTAGGCTACAACGATAAAACAACACATTTCATTCATATTTCCTTTCATTTCCTTTGAGGGTACTCGGTAAACTTCTCCTCCCACCCCACCCCACCCCACCCCCACCGTATCCCACCCCACCGTACCCCACCCCACAAAACGGCACTATCACTGCTGTAAGAACCTTCATGCATACAAGCGTTCAATTAGACCAGCTAGACAGTTGCAAATTCCCATTTACGGTAAATTAATGACGGTTGTGCATGGACATGAATATGGATTATCCCTAATGCTGAAATTTGGTATCATGATTAACTCCACTAAACGTGTGTCGAGAGAGGTGGCGGGAGCTGGCGCGTAAAACATTCTCAAATTCTGGCCCAACCTCACGAACAGACGATGCTTGGAACTGATCGGGTCACGTGATCGATTGGTCACGTGATTGATTACTCACGTGATTCTATTGCTCCCGTTTAAGGTGTAATCTTCTTTCTTTTTTTCATTCAGGCTGGAGAGTAGTCCCACTATTCTCAGCAAATTGGCACTAAACATGTTTTCATGGCGTTTCTTGCATTCAAAGAGTAAAATTTGCTTACATGTACTTGAAGCTACTTTGCACAAATTCAACATTGCAAACTTACTTTGTGGATCTTAATTGAGATGTTTTTATATGTTTGTAGCAGTTAAATAATGGATGTTGATGAAGATGTTACTTTCAAGTTCCATTATCTGTGTGCTTTGCCGGGCATAGATATTACATGGATTTTCCACTACAGAGGAAAGTAGCAGAAACAAACGTGAGATCAAATAAATTGAGTCAATGCATATCATATGAAAACAACTTTGGAACAGGGTTTCAGATTTATCAAAGTAGTGTCTGAAAATTGAACCAAAGATGTTGAAGTTACAGCACGTCCCTATGGCAAATCAGTTAGTTGGTGATGAAACCAGAAAACAAAATCTTGTTTTGGCCTTACAACGCAGACGTCCTTGCTTTCAGAAGATTCTCAAGACTCGTGTGATTGTCACTTTCTTTGAGCTTGCTCGATGCAGAATCAAAACTATAAGTCCTAAGTCGGACTAAGTGCTAATGGAAACCATGGCTCTATTCCAGGGACACATGTTCTTAAAAATCACTTTTACACATCATAATATCGACTTATGTATACTAATTGATAACTATTGTGTGCCATTGCCTCTCCAATTAAAGGGAAATAGCAAGAATGGAAGGAATCCTCAATTTAGGACACAATGTTTCCAGAATCAGTTTCTGCTGTGAAAATTTCCCTTTGTTGTACAATTATTATCAGAAGATGTGACAGTAAAATTGTTTTGGTTTTTTTGGTATGGGACCATTATCTACATGTATCAGGACATGAGATTAATTAAATACTGATAGATTAATCCTTGTTTCTCCTCGAGAAAACAAATTCAAGACAAATTTTTCCAGCAGTAGCATTATGATTTGTTTATATATAATAAAAAGAACGAAGGACATCAGTTCAACTATTTTTTCTACTATTTGAGAAAATGGGTGAAATTTTCACCTAATTGTAGCAAAAGCAGTATATCTATCTATACTACTGTGATCAATTTTCTTTATATTTCAGTGAAGAGTATATTGTATGCGAAGAATTAGAAGTAATTAAAAGCAATTAACACATCAACGTAAACTTAACGAGTGTCGTAATATTTTTTATAACAAAAAGGCACATTCTTTATAATATTTATTAAGTGGTGATGTCAACATACTGGACATAATTGAAGAGCTAAAGAAGTACTTTAAACACCAAGAGTGCGTATATTTCCTTTAACATCAATAGTTTTAAATTCAACATGTCACTAGTTCACAAGGAATTAAATATGATCTTGAAATTACAGTGAACTCAAAATTAGGTTGGTCATTTATGGTACTACAGAGTGAAGAAATAATTATTTTGTCTTGTGATACATTTGTAATTTGTGAGATTATTATATCGTGGGTTATTAGATTAGATAGGAGTCTAACATTTTGGATTTGTTCCGAATACACTGCAAAAACAGTGGTGTTAAAAATACACCAGTCGGTGTTGTTAGAGGACCACACTAAGCATTTTACACCAGTGTTAAATTCATGGTGTTAGTTCAACACCCCCATTTGTGTTACTATAGGATATTCTGTTTGTTTGTTATATCAACAATATGTGTTGTTATATTCAAACTTCATGGTGCATTTTTCACCTGAGGGTGCGGTCGTCTCACAACACCGAGTGGTGTTGTTTTTAACTCCGTAGTTGTTACAGTGTGCACGATTGCGTGCCACAATTTTAAATCACACTTCAAATTTAAGTTCAACCAATTTTGTACATGTATGTATATTGGGAGTACTCTCCGCATAGTACTTAACACCCCATTTTACAGTTCATGCACAGTGAAACTATCGGTGTTAAAATCAACCCCCTGGTGTTTATACGGGACAACATCATGAATTCCACATCAGTGTTAAATTGTCGGCGTTATCTTAAAACTTAGTGTTATTTCATCACCTTCGGGATTGATATAACACTTGTTAACCCGTTGACTACGAGATTCCGTAAATCCCCATAGACTTTGTACAGGGCCCATCCGGTTCCCGTAAGCAACGGGTTAATGTCAGGGACAAACTCCTGAGTGTAATTCTAACACCCTATGGTACAGGTGTGGTCCTCTATTAACACCAAGGGTTTTAGTGATAACACCAATCATTTTGCTGTGTGGAACTAAGAGGGTTCAAATGTTTTCGGCGGTTGCCCGAATTCGAAAAGGAGAATGAGGGACGCATCAACAGTTTGTCTGATACAAATGGAGCATGACAGTAAGAGACCATTATCTATTACAATGCGAACGACATCATTTCATTATGTTGTGATCGAGGGCTTTTAAAAGATGTCATCATGAACTGGGATGTCCTGGAAAATTAGTTGATGTGTCGATGGGCTAATGGAAATTGAAATTAATTATATTTTATGCACCAGTTACATATATGTACATAAATTACGTGCGAAATGTAAATGTCCCTTTACTGCTGTATACATGAGCATATGTGGACGAAAATGCATGTGATCCCTGCCGGAAAGAACATAGTGTCGTCACAGTGTGTTCACACAGTGATCACAGTGTCACTCTGTGAAAATGGGCCAAATCCACAAAGTGTTTAGAAAAACACAGGGTCGTCACAGTGTGACCTCTAAGAGCACACAATGATTATAGTGTCACACTGTGAAAATGGGCCAAATTCACATAGTGCCACATTGTGTTCACACTCTTGTCACAATGTAAACACACTGTGGACAACATTGTGCTTTTTCAGGTAGGAATGTCAACGGGTCGCAGTGATGTATTAATTGCTCGAAAGTTCGTTATTGTTTAATTGATTGTTTGAGGGTTTCTACATTCTTTGAGTGTTTAATAAGAAAAACCATTTTAGTACCAACGGGCTATATGTGTAGGCCATGTTTTCAACAAGCTTATGAATTCTTACGTGAAACCATCAAAATGTTTACTTGACAAAATGTATTATTACAGTCACTCGCCTATAACTTTTGCTATGCCAGTGATATTTATTGCAATCTTTTCATTGTGTATCCATTATAAATTTATAGTTTTCTATAGAAAATCAACTTTCGCTTGTCAAAATCGTCGTTCTTGTATATTATGTCGATCTATTCGTGCATTAAAATGGGTCCTTTATGGTTACATGTGTGTATTGTGTGATTATGTACATCCAGTAGCTACTTACTTGAAACAACCAGTATAATTACAAGCACATACAACTACTTGTCGTTAGCCAATATGGCACTCGATGCATTTGTTTGTCTGTTTTATATTGTATATTAAAAAGAAGAGGGTGGTTTGTACAGTGATAATGCCACTGTCTGATCTTACATGAAGCCAAACTTCAACATACAAAGGAAAACGAGGCAAAAATGTGAAAACTTATGACGAACAACATCGAAATTGGTGAAGAGGGTATTGGATATTTTACAGTGTGTGTGTGTGTGTGTGTGTGTGTGTGTGTGTGTGTGTGTGTGTGTGTGTGTGTGTGTGTGTGTGTCGTGTCGTGTCGTCGTGTCGTCGTCGTGTCGT
>JZLH01S0513006.1:21078-34902 GCA_001188425.1 Eucidaris tribuloides
AATAGAGAATTAAATATTCCTCACCGCGGCATCCCAGCGGCAGGAACTCTTGGTCCCACAACGTCGAAGGACGGTGAAGGTCAGGTACGGTCTCACCGGCTTTCGCCTGGATGGTAGAAATCACAAGACGGCGTTGTTGGGATAGCTGCCGGGTGATTGGGGGATGACATGATCCATTCTTTCGGTAAAATGTGTGACCACACCTAAAAATTGTGCTCATACTAAAAAAGAAATATGAAAAATTAATGTTAGGTCAAACAGTCTCCTCTCGTGTTGTCGAAAATCACACAATCTGTATTCATATTGTAAATTAAGTAGAATTCATATAATTATTACAACTAGGCAGCAGCATCATTATCGACACGCAAAATTACCCCCCATCCTCCTCCTCCTCCTCATCATCATCACCTTCCCTTACTGTCGTCGAATCACAATCTCCACAAAATTCATCTCCATCATGCTATCGTAGTCAACTTTAATTATTATTTGATCAATAAATTATACAAGCAGCGGGCGACATCAATCATCATCATCATCATCATCATCTTTATCATCATATCCATCATCATACAAACACACCCCCCTTCAATACGCATCAGTAATAAAAGCCGCAGCAGCTGTTTAGCAAATGCCAATACACCACCACCAACGCACCGTCTTTATAACTGGCGACAGCCCTCTTAGTAATGGCAAACTTACGTAAACTCCCATTTCACCAAATATTAACTCTCTCTTCTCAGTGACGATACGTGCGTATCACTACAAAGTTTAAAACAAAATAAAATAAAATAAACCAAACCAAGAACGACAGAGTCAATGAAAACATGTTCTTATCAAATTTGATTTTTTTAATCTTTAAAAGACACTGTTATACGTGAGATGTTTCATAACTGCGTCTTTAACAACCAAACCTCTAGTCTTGGTTGTCACGACCTTGTGCCTTCTGTCTCCAAGCACACTCACTCTGCCATGACATGGACCCTCACCAGTCTAAATCTTAGTTCATAGGCAAATTAATTAATGATAGTAAATTTCTACATAATTAGGATCGCGCTTCTTACGTCAGGAAGCCAGACTAACTAACCTCCAGTTTCTGGCTGCTCGGGGGCCTGGCCAAAGGAACATAGCACGGAAAGCACGGTAGTTCACTGAGAAAGTCGGATTGTGAAGGATGAAAGAAGAACGCTACCGGTGCTGGTGACGGTACCGGAATCGTGGCCAACAGTTCATTCACTCATGAGAGTAGCGAAAGTACTGTCCACCATCGTAATCTAAGTAAATTAAGAAGATGGAAGAGGATGGATCGGAAGAAGAGAGTGGAGGATGAAACAGGGAGGGTTGTGATTATTCATCGTCGTGAGACGTTTCGGGTACATAATTGTTTTGTTAGTATCCCCTACTCATCATTATCATCGTAATCATCATCATCGTTATCATCATCATTACCATCACATCATTTTCTTTCTTCTTGGCCTTCCTTTTCTTCATCATCTCCTTTCATTCTAGATTTCAAGTATAATTGTTGTCATAATTACGAGACGATCATCATAAATCTTTTAGTACATCATTGTAAAGTTTAATACTTTTTTACATTTTAATATATGTAGGATATCGGCCCAACAATGATGATACAACATCAAATACAACTGTCATCATCGTCGTGTGGTCATCATAAAAACATCATTGCCATCACACACCACAGAGACATCATTGCACCAAATCATACATCGTCGTGATCAATCAGTATCATCAATCATCACCATCACATCGATCTTCGTTGTTGTCATCGTCAAATTATGTGAATGATATAAAAACAAAGAGCTGAATATGTCATAGTCGTTTCCTTCAATTGTATAAATGTTGAGTGTTACTTGCAGCATTGTGCAAAATACATTAAATGAGAACCAGTCCTGTTATATAAGTCTCCTTACCTCAATAGAATCAAGGCACAGGTTGAAGAGCTTTCAGTAGATCAAATCTGTGAAATCAACGTGACGATCTTCCCCATCTGCAAGGCCGTTGATGGCTAGTACATGAGGCAACCCGTCGGATAATCGGATGGGTAGGTGAGAGAGGCGAAGTGCCGCTGGGTTATCAAAGACACCACCAAACAAGCTATAAAAAAGGTAATAAACGAAAATTCCCATACAACACTCCCCTCAAAAAGGCTTACAAATTTGAAAGTTTGATCGAAGACACCTAGCACCAAATTGTAAAAGAAAAACTAAGATATCACTGATAATAATTCGTCGGCTTAGATTGAGAAGGGCGCTAACGCTATAAGACTTTCAATAGCAAATAGAAGCCCTTCTATGTCTTAGCCGCCACCTACCTATAATGAGACATTTGCCGTTTCTTTGGCTGAGTAGCTTTACATTTTGACTGTAGTATGGGAAAGGGTTTAAAATATGACAGATTAACAAATTGCTCAAATTTCATGTTTAAATGTACGTCAGCAAAAGCTTTTGTGGTAAATCCAAATTCTATAATTTCCTCGGCAAATGAAGACTTGACTCCTATTTGTCTAATACGCGTGCTTATTAACATTTGGTTCGGAGAGTCAGATTATAAATTATGTTCGAAACTCTTACTTTGCGTATAATGAAAATGAATTGAAGCCAGCGGAATATATTTGAATCTGACATGAATTGCCATAAAAACAATACATCATTTCGCTATAATTATTTTCTGCATGTCCGGATATATTGGCCTGCATGAATACTGGTATGCTTCCTAAAAACAAAGTCAACAGATGTAATAACTACTCATTGAACGTCCGCCCCTCCTGCTCTAAACCACCCCAAATATAAATGATGGACTAAACCCAGTATAAGAACTCATAAAATACCTACGCCCCGCTGCCCCCACAGAAATAATGTGGTCAAGACGAAACACTAACTACCAACCATATGGAACGTCAAAGATCATGCATACGTAGATGTAAATATAGAATGAAAGTGAAAGTATATAATATACACCCGAAACAACAGGTATACTATAGAAACGGTTCAATATTATTTAGTTGTCATTACACTCAATCACGGAGTCAGCACTAGCATGATGAATGATACGTGGGGTCATCGCAGGATTCCGAGTGACGCTTATATGGCATCCGCAGCGCCACAGCGTTCGGCCCGTATCCAGCAACAGAATAGTCTTAAACGAGGAGGGCGAAGATCTGTCGGGGAAATTTTTGCCGGTCAAAAACACATTTTTAATCCAGGGCCAGAAGATTTCAGCGTAGGAGGCAAGCGTGGCCGGGGAGAGCGCGTGGGAGTGCGGGACGAGCGGGGAGCAGTCAAGCGATTTTGTGATGTAGAGCCTTAAAGCGAGAGGTGTTCTTGAACCCTCGATAAATCAATTTTGCCAGCCGCACAGGAGACATGGTTGGATCTGTTTTAATTACTCCAAGAAGAAACGGCGCGGCCACGCACATGGCCTAAAATTATAGCATCTGACAAGCGTCCCGAGCGGGGGGGGATGGCGACCGAACATCGAAAAAAAGGAAGAAATTTCTAATTTTTAATTGCCAGCCCCGCAAAAGACACAATTTTGCTCGTATTCACGGCCTCGTTTCCAACATCAGTACAGCATACTAAACCAGTTGGAGCAGGGGTTCCAGGCAGTAACTTTATTTATGACGGCCAAATCGGCGATACCATTGGGAATGGAATCAAAGAATGGATTTTAACAGGAGTAGTGGCTGCAGAAACGATACTAAATAAGTATCACAATTTTCCCACGAACAGCCAAAACAGGGATCGCGATAAGGGAGGGGGGGGACATTTTGCCTTTGCCGCTCAATAAATCTCCCGCCAAATCTGAGAAGCAATAAGGAGGGGGCGAAATTTCAACCACAGTTATTTAATAGCTTTGGAAACATAATAGGCGGTCGCCCCTCTGCCCTCCCCCTTTGGCGCCTCCCCTGGGATGCAGTTATAATTTCTCAAACATGACTGATCAACTGGCAATCTTGGTCTGTAAAACTTGTTTTAAACAAATTTTTTGTTAGCACAGCACCTGGATATATGCAATGGGCTCCGGGGCGATTTTAAATTGATGTTAGAAAAAATCAGAATGGCGAGCGTAAGGAAGAAATGCGGTCAGATAAACGAGAAAGGGGATAATGCGAAAGAGAGGTTGAGGCGAACTGACAGACAACAGACAGACAGACAGAAACACACACGTGTTGGAGATAGACAGCGTGATAAACAGAAAGAGTACAGAGAAGGAGCACAGATATTGTTGGAAGGACAGACACATCATGCCAAAAAAAACAATCTTTTGACCAACATTTCAGAAAATTGCAGACGATGGACTAGTTGTAGAAGACAGAACAATACGAAGCTAAACAGTCCCTTGCGCTGAAGCCGATCCAGCAAATGAAAATATTATTAAGCTACCATATGTGTATATTTGAACTGGCGGCATTTACTCGAAGACGATCGAAACGGGAGGATTATAAGATTGTAATGCATATAGAATTTAGATAATAGACAAAATGTGTCAACTACAGAACGACGCACGTGTATACGGTACATGTTGTAGTCGGGCTTATTATACCAGAAGCCATCCGGTTTTTATGGGGCGAGTATTGAAAAGGATTAATATTATTTAAAATTTAGTGAAGGTTGATTTCTATGCTTTATGTATCAGGATTAAAGATCACATTAGATAGTTTTTTTTTAAGCATTTGCTTAGCGTAAGTGGGCAATTTTTTTGAGTGTATTGTAAATTTTGTAAGTGTTATGTAATTTGCCTTATGTACCTCAACTCTAAAGTTGCAAGTTTCATATAATTTTTTTTTGTAAGTCTGTATTAAGTTGCGAAGATTCGTGATTTTCATCGCATTCCCAGTGCATACGATTTGTAGTTGTTTTTTGCTGTTTATTGTATCATGTGTAGTGTGAAATGATTTCTATTTTTTTTTAATCTTGAATGGAAATCAAATCCTATCCAGATCTGCATTTATTGTTTATGGTATATAGATGGAAATATTAGCAATACCAACTAAAAACCGCTAGCCTTCAAGGCTTTGTATCATCGCGGTTCTAATGAATTAGGAGAGTATAACTTGACGTCTAAGCAGAGATCAAATAATATGTGCTAATTAACGGTTCAGTCACTCATATGTAGAGATATACTTACAAAACATTCGATTAATTTCTATATTTCTATCCATTTCAATTCATTTATAGCAGAGTCACTTTCCTATTAAATTTTGATGTTTAATGCTATAGCACCACTGGTATATCCGATGTCAGATGGAATCATCAAAGAACCCTAAGAAAAATGGCGCCATGACATCACTTTTTGTTTTCTCGGATATTTCGGCGTAAGATGACTCCCGTTTTGTCATGGAATGTTCCCAGCCTTTTTCCTGAAATTCATCTTCGCCATGTATGAGTGTTTGTTTTTTATTCGTGCGTCCTGTAATCTAGCAATAGTTAAATGTTCAGCTATTATTATTATTATGCATAACGGATAATAACAGTTCGAATGCCGCATCGTAAAATTTTTTTTTTTTATTACAAATTGAGGAGTGTCATACTGCAAGCTGAATAAAATGTCAAGTAATTTAACAGTTTTGGCACTGAGTCACGTTTCATTGCTGGCTATGAAGTCAGTTATTTCAGTTTAATAAATGTACATGAAGAAATATAAACTGGAATATTTTACTATAAGTGTCAAGCAATTTCAAACGAAAATCATAGAAATGTAATATTTTTTAAAGGGAGAAAGGGCCAGCAATACCCGCGCATATACACCTATTTGCCGAACAGCAAAATGGAAGAAAAATTGCTAAAACTTAGATCTAGACCTAGTAACTCGAAACGAGCAAAATCATGACTTTTGAGACTTGGCTAAATGAAATAAATGAAATTGCTTGGTCTTAAAAAAATCCCCAATTAAAAGTCGGATATTTCACAATACGTCCTTTTGGCCAAAACACAACCGTCGCAGAGCACCGAAGTGGTTATTAAACTTTAGATGGTTAACGCTATACTGAGCTCTCTCGTATTTCAATATCGTTTGCTGCTCAATTGAAAGACTCACTTGGTGTATCCATTTATTTTAAAGCAACGGGTTATTTGAAGAGCAAGATAAAACTGGAGAAGCAGGAGGGAGAAAAATGTGGGAGAAAAATTGTCAACAATTATTCTCGGAGTCTCCTCTCGCACATCCTGTCCAGACTATACAAAAAGCAGGAAGGTATAAATATTAAAATGAGGTAAAATGGCTACCGTATATTTCCATTGCAAACGTGCCTAGTTCCGTCAAAATGCTGTGGTTTATCCCGAACAAATCTATCATTTAGATCGAGACACCGTTCGTGTTTGCTTGCCTTCGCTGGTGGTTTTTTTTTTTTACGTCTAACCAAATTCGATTTTTTCGCAGGTTTTTTTGGGAGGAGATTAAGAGCTTTGTGAGAAATAGCCGAGAGAAACTGAATTGTCGCTGTGGAACGATGGCGATATAATATCGTATAACCATTGAGCACTCTTGGCGAAAATGTAGCACCGAGTAATTTTATGAGGAATCAAGGCGAGAAAAGCCTCGTTTTTTAGTGCTGTATACAAAGAACTGGCGCGAATGGCAGCCACGCGAGCGGTGTAGGGTAAGTATAAACAGTTAAAAATTCAAGAACCCTCCGCAGGAACGCTTCGCCATTGTCGAAAGTCGTTTGTTCATAGACGTATACTCACACACTCCGGAAAAAGGGCTGTTCGCGGCCTTCTCCTTCCCACAAAACGTACAATTCAAACTTCTGAATAATAATCGCGCAAACACTTGTAGACTCGAGGTCTCCTTTTCTTGGCAGGTTTACCTCTGTCAAACATTATTTTAATATGAATGTGCGTTTTTTTTTTATGCCGAATTTATTAACAGATACTTGTAGCGAGCGATAATCGATGTGTAATGCATACAATGGCGGAATGGAATATTATGAGCGTTGTTCTTTCATTGGCTAAGGGAAAATAACATATATTCACAAAGCAAGGTTAAATCTCAAACTTCGATTCACAAATCTAGGCCAGGTATAGCTCTGAATAAGGTGGCGCGCTAGCACAATCAACGTACAAGGAGTAGGGCGATTTCAACAACACTATTTCTCTTTTCAGTATCCTTAGAGTATACACTTTTCTTGTCTAAAAAATTCAGTGTTATTTACTCTGCTTTATCCTACCAGTATCGTACACGTGCGCTTCAGCATTCTTGTCCAAAGTTCTGTGTTCTTTTTCTCTTGGTTGGTGATTATTTTTTTTAAATTACTCCTTGTCTAAGATTTAACTGCCCTTGCACTTTTCCTCTAAGTAATGTTTTTATGGGTATGGTGTTTTTTTCTTTGGATCAGACGAACACCACATCCAACCATGTATCATTTCCGATGCTTATTTAAAAGTTAGGTTCAGATTTTGCATGCAATATCCAGTCCCTGTACAATATATGAAACTTACAGAAATCAAATGTGTGTGTCTAGTCCCACACAATAGCAAATAGACAATGCTGTGTGATAGCCACTTTGGAAACTTTGGTATGCAGTTTTTATATACGTCTAGGGTAGATAAATGCTTATTAATATTCTAGTACAGTAGGCCTGGCGAACTGACTTGTCTTTATTCCTTTCCACAGCGGTTGCTATATTGACTATTGTGTGGGGACTAGACACACACTGTCACACACGACCATTTGATTTCTGTTACAGTTTTCAATTTTGTACAGAGGAGTGGATATTGAGCAAAATCTGAACTTAACTTTTTAAAGCAGCAATGAATTACGATAAAACAATGAATATTGAATCTCTTTATTCAAACCACCTAACGGAAATGTTCACTATTCAGCGCAATATACTCAATCGCCAGTATGAATATGGTGTATAGTTTTTGCTGTTATTAAATACCATTGACTTTTTTTTTAACCACGTAGTATATAATGGTCTGTTCTATGTGGTATCAGTGTTTCCCTTTCTCGCCCCTCGACGCTTGAAATGGTCTTACATTTTATAACAGGTCAGGGTTTACGATAGGGATTATGAGAAGCGCGGGTTCCATTGGACGCGCTATTGTACACACACACACACGACAGCACACGACACACACACACAACACACACACATCACACACACACACACACACACACACACAACACACACAACAACACACACACAACACACACACACAGCACAACACCACACACCACACACACACACACACACACACAGCCACACACACACAACACAACAACTAATTTTTTGTTGAATGATTAATATTGTTTGTTGGTATCACTGTTGTGTTTGTGCTAACCAGACGAGAAATGAATTGATCGATGGATATTCACAGTAAGAGACCATACACCCTCTGCCTCTCGCATCTAACTAAAGGTAGCATTATATTATTTTCAATCATTTAGAAATTAGAGCATGTATTAATAAATCAAGAATGAATGTAAATTTACAAATCTGATCGCCGGCAAATCGTTTAAATGAATTTATCTTCGCATTAATTCACTTTTTGAGTAGATGGATTGTAAGATTCATATTACGACAATGGGAATTGAACGTGTGCAGCCTGTATGAAGAAAACTGTCGAATAATTACTGTCACTGTGTCTTGGCTTCCAGATGTAAGAACATTATCCTATTATACCAAAGAGATTACTACATTCAATTAATTGCCTCAAGTAGGACTTCGCTAGTAAAACTAGGCGTGTTAATTTAACACCCCTCGTGGTGATTGCACAATAGGAAACCAGAGCGTGGTAGTACATGTTAACAACATGGGTGATTATTTTTAACACCAAACGATTATTCAAGCACAAGAATCATGACTTTAACACCAAGGGTGTTGAAAATCAACACTTTTCTTACGGTATTCATACAGTGCAACACCCTTCGGTGTTAATTTAACACCACAGTTTTTGACAGTAGTAGTGTGGCATGTGGTGAGGTTCTGTTCGACTAAGGCAGATACATGGGCAGAGTGAGGTAGAAATAAGTCGGAAGTGAGTGTGGGGGTAGAAAAAAAATCCCCATATCTTGAACCGAGACTACGTGTACGTGGCGATGTAATGTAGAGACATTGCGATTTTCACTTCAGATGGACGGCATTCCTGTTGGTCGATTGCCGAGGCGGTGAAAACTCGAATGACCCAACACCAAACCTCCAGTGACCTCAAGAGAGGGTCAATAGATTCATCATATTGGTCTAAGGGACTTTAGCGGCATGAGCATTCGTTTCATATTTGATCACTCTGTTTTAGGGGCGTAGTTGCTGGTTTGGACATGGGGAGGTGCCACATCTGCGGAGGTAGAACTAACTCTGTGCTGGGGAGGTGCAATCTTAGGGAGGTGGAATAAAGTTTAGAGACAAAATCAAGTGTTGAAAGCAGAAATGGTGGTGTAAATTTCTTTTTTCTTGCCAGGGGCGGAATCCTTATGGCTTTGCGGGAGGGGGGGGGGGGTGGCACGTGCACCCCAGTGGCACCCCCAGCCTACGTCCTTGTGCTTGTTGTTTGTTCTTCAAGGTCTGGTGATAAATTACAGATTTCAGTTTGGACACCTGAACAATGCGAGATCAACACACAAATTGTTTTTAAACTTCAGAAATTCGGCTGGCAGAAAAATGAACCCTTTTTGGTGTTTAAGCAAATATAGAATTTAACAGCTCTTCTGTGCTCGCAATAAAGCGATATTCAGTAATTATTTAAATGTATTATAACGTGACTCTTTATTATACGTGGAGAAACCATTCAATGTGTGTAAACGACTTCTGTATACCAGTACCGCATTCAAAAATATAACTAAATACACAAAGCCAAGAATCATTATCAGTCAATATTCCGATCCAATGTGTAATCAACCGTGTATCGAATACGCGTATTGTACAATTAGTTTGACTTATATTCTTTGTGTAAATGCACTAAAAAACACATGCATACAGGGATATGAATGTAAAATTAATATTTGTTTGACGACGACGAATCTCAGTTACGCGGATGGTTTCTATTTGTTATGTGTCATTAATCTCCAGGTTTAGGCGAGCAGAACAATGCAATTTTAGATGCACGCTGGAATAATTGAAGGTTATCTTTATCTGTATTTATTACCTATCATTGAATTAGATATTATTGATTCATTTTAATCTCTCTCCCGAAACAGATGGTACGTGCACGTGAGGACACGTTGTGTGTTTGGCGATGATCCCCTCATCGTACAAGATCCTTTTCCATGAAATTTTCCATGTTTGGTTAACAAAAAGGAATTAATCATGGAGTATATCCGAAAAAATAAATGATTTATTATTATCATCATCATTGTATATTATTATTTATATTATTATATCCTTTTATGCTTTTCCTTTTTCTGCCTACTTATCACCTAAACTCCCTTTCTTTCATTTTCTTGATGTCTTTCTTTTGCGGTTACTGCCTGGTGTTTTTTCTCTATTTTCCTCCTCGTTCTTTGTAATTCTTTTTATTTCTTCTTCGTCTTATTATGTTATTCCTTTCATGTTGTTTTCTTAATTCTATTTTACAATACCATAGATGTATTGGTATTTCATGTTGATTTTGCACTAATGCAATTTTATGTTATTTAGACTTATGATCATTGTATGTTTTTATTGTGAATTCATAATTTCACCTAGATGGCAATTATCTTATTTTTTGAAGAAAAGACTAATAAAATATATCTATTAAAAATTTTGCGTCTGTATCTGTACTGCTACCAGTATCTGTATGATAAGTTTAGTTTAGCAGAAGTTACAGTTGGTCAAGCATTTAGGTCAGCGAGTTTGTAACGATTAAAAAAAATCGATGAGATAGGATAAAGATAGGGATCACTGAAATCACATGGCCAACATAATTGTTCATTTGCATAATACTCCGATAAACAAGGGATATTTAACCTAAATGTCAAACTGTTTCTTTTTAACTTAGAAATGAGCATCCTGTGACGTATCAATCTTGATTGATATGTATATTGAATTTAAAATAAATAAAGCAGCAATCAGGAAGAAAATAAGATGTTTAGTGTAAATTCATATTAGGCTGGTATCATATATAGGAGTTTTTGGTTTTAGGACTGAATTTCTCTAATGCTTTAGAATAATATTTTATTCATGACTATCTGGCTCATTAAGTTTTTAAACTGACTTTGGTAACCTGAATCAGAAAATGGTAGGTGCATGTACAAGAACATAGTACAAGTAAATGTATCTGTTTGGACGTGAATTTTTCAAGTGTGAAAAATCTTCCCGAGGAGAATTTTACTAATATATTCAAAACTTATTTGCAGTCTTAAGACTGGTCTCTTAGTCTTGAATTTATTGGCCTTGGGCATATTGTATCCTTGGGTTCTTGGTCTTGTTCTGCTGTTTGCCGTGGATATTCAAACTATGTATAGCGTAAGAAGTAGTGTTTCCATTATTGCTGAGATAAAACTGTCACCGGATATTATGACAGGTCTAAATATGACGCAACTACACACCATGTATTGCACGATTATAAGGGGTAGGTGGGGAGGTGGGCGTGGGGATAGGGGGTGCCAGAAATTATAATCTATGTGATTGTATATTCGAGTCGAATAGACCGAGTTTACTGACAATATCTACATTTTTTGATACGCCTTTTTTAAAACAAAGGCTTGTCCATTAAACACCAGAGACTTGCAAAGGGTTGTCGCGACAACTGTATTTATAAAGTTGGAATTGCAGATATTTTGGAGAAATGTTATTATAATCATGTTAGAAACAGAAAAAATGCATCCCTTTTTTATGCTCTAAGGAAGACAAATCCATAGCATTTGAGAATATTAGATAGAACCGCGTCTTTACGCAGAATATTTAATTCCCTGTGATACTTATTTTCTTCTGATACTTCGACATGTATTAAAGATGAAAAAAACCCCGTAATATATGCTGGATATTATATATAGTACGGTAATTGTGATTTGTGAAGTCAAAAACCTGTTAGTCAGTTTTAGCTTGAATCTACTAGAAGCAAAAAGATTTATATCACACTTATTAATATAGCAGAATATTTTTTCCTTGAATTAATTGGAATATTATAATATAACATTTTTTTTTCTGCTATTCAGCTCGTATTAATGTCTGATAAGCAATAAAGCAATCTTTTTCCGAATTGCAAAATTGCCTAATTATTTTTAAAATACATGTATGACAGGTATTGTTATTTCACAAATATTGTTTTCTCAACAGATCACTGTAATTAGACTAATCACTATGGATATGTATATAATTGCAATTACAGAAAACAAGATGTCAATGTGTGTTTACTGATAAATTGTTATCTTCCAATAAAACAGAACACACCGTGAAACATTCGTCCAATTTGTAAAGGCATTATAGTGTAAGACTATATTGCCCAAGGAATTATAAAAGCTCGTTTTTTAACCAATGAATATCGTATACACATGCATAATACTATATAGCAATATAAAAAAATGAATGATAATGAATGTAGAGATGAATTTATCGATTAAATCCTTCGATCATATGGATAGTATTGTCTGAAAATTTTGAGTGAGCCCACAAAAAATGCGGGACCATGAAATATATCTGGGAAACCACTTTTAGATCAAAAGCGGATGTCCTTTCTATTCTATTTCGTCAACAATCACTTATCTGATTTTTCATTACAGCATATACAATGCTAAACGTACAAACAAGTGTAGACATCTGAAAATATACAGTGACATTAACGTGACAAACATTCATGTACCCCCACGATAATACATTGATGACTTACATGCGAGCACGCAGATAGGAATAAGAACTCTGTATATACATTATAATATTCCAAAATATTTATTTCTTGGGTTAAGGAAGATTGCCCCGACTTACGTTTCTTGAGCATGTGACTTATTACTCTTCACACGCTGAATTTATTTTGAGGGGATAATATTTCTTTTGAATTTTGCTTTCCTTTTTGTGGTAATGAATACATGTAGTTATTTTTCTATAGATCTTACTTAAGCAAACTAGCAATCTTTTCAAGTGTCTCCTGTGCAAAGTGATGAAAAACATGATTACGATTGTTTTCATTTCATTGTACGAATGTGCACAGGAGACTCTTTAGCATGCTTAGGTTTACGCTTTTATCTAAAACTATTTAACAAGCCGGCATTCAAAGTACCCCACATTTTACACACAAAACATAAAATGTAACGGGTATTAACTATGTATGTATGTATGTATGTATGTATGTTGTATTTGTATGTATACACACACACACACACACACACACACACAACACCACAGCACACACACACACACGCACGCACGCACGGCACGGCACGCACCGCACGCACCGCGACGCACGCAACCCAACACACAGCACACACGTGTGTGTGTGTGTGTGTGTGTGTGTGTGTGTGTGTGTGTGTGTGTGTATACATACATACATACATACATACATACATACATACATACATACATAGTTAATACCCGTTGTACATTTGATGTTTTGTGTGTAAAATGTGGGGTACTTGAATGCCGGCTTTTGTTAAATAGTTTTAGATAAAAGCTTAAACCTAAGCATGCTAAAGAGTCTCCTGTGCACATTCGTACAATGAAATGAAACAATCGTAATCATGTTTTTCATCACTTTGACAGGAGACACTTGAAAACGATTGCTAGTTTGCTTAAGTAAGATCTATAGAAAAATAACTACATGTATATCATTACCCACAAAAAGGAAAGCAAAATTCAAAAGAAATTATATCCCCTCAAAATAGAATTCAGCGTGTGAAGAGTTTAATAAGTCACATGCTCAAGAAACGTAAGTCGGGGCAAATCAATTCTTT
>JZLH01S0513006.1:34927-54288 GCA_001188425.1 Eucidaris tribuloides
CATACATACATACATACATAGTTAATACCCCTTGTACATTTGATGTTTTGTGTGTAAAATGTGGGGTACTTGAATGCCGGCTTTTGTTAAATAGTTTTAGATAAAAGCTTAAACCTAAGCATGCTAAAGAGTCTCCTGTGCACATTCGTACAATGAAATGAAACAATCGTAATCATGTTTTTCATCACGTTTGCACAGGAGACACTGAAAAGATTGCTAGTTTGCTTAAGTAAGATCTATAGAAAAATAACTACATGTATATTCATTACCACAAAAAGGAAAGCAAAATTCAAAGAAATTATTATCCCCTCAAAATAAATTCAGCGTGTGAAGAGTTAATAAGTCACATGCTCAAGAAACGTAAGTCGGGGCAAATCAATTCCTTTACACAAGAAATAAATTTGGAAAGTATATATGTATATACATGAGTATCTTATGCTATCTGCGTGCTCGTATGGAAGTCATATATGTATATCGTGTACATGAATGTTTGTCACGTATGCACTGTATATGTTTCAGAATGTCTACGTGTGTGTACGTTTGCATTTATATGCTGTAATGAAAATCAGATAAGTGATTGTTGACGAAATAGAAAAGAAAGGAAGTCGCTTTTGATCTAAAAGTGGTTTCCCAGATATATTTCATGGTACCCCGCATTTTTTGTGGGGCTTCACTCAAAATTTTCAGACAATACTACCATATGATCGAAGGATTATCGTAAATTCATCTCTACATTCATTATGCATTCATTTTTTTTATTTGCTTTATAGTATTATGGCATGTGTATACATATATTCATGGTTAAAAACGAGCTTTTAAATTCCTGGCATATAGCTTACACTATATGCCTTACAAATTGGAACAATGTTTCACGGTGTGTTTCTTTTATTGGAGATAACAATTTATCAGTAACACACATTATGACACTTGTTTCTGTAATTGCAATTATAACATATCAATAGGTATTAGGTCTAATTACAGTGATTGTTGAGAAAACAATTATGTCTGAATAACAATACCTGTCATACATGTATTTTAAAATAATTAGGCAATTTTTTGCATTGGAAAAAGATTGCTTTATTGCTTACAGTACATTAATACGAGCATGAATAAGAGGAAAAAAATGTTAATTTATACATATTACAATGTAATTTCAGGAAAAATATTGCTATATTAATAAGTAGTGATATAAATCTTTTGCTTCATAGATTGGCAGCAAAACTGACAACAGGGACTTCACAAATCACAATTACCTACATATTATATATCCAGATTATTACGGGGGTTTTTTCATTCTTTAATAACATGTCCGAAGGTATCAGAAGAAAATAAGTATCACAGAGGAATTAAATATCTGCGAAAGACCGGTTCACTAAATGTCTCAAAGTTATGGGATTTGTCTTCCTTAGAGGCATAAAAATGGGATTTTTCTGTTTCTAACATGATTATAATAACATTTCAAAACTTGCAATCCAACTTTAGTAAGTACAGTTGTCGGACAACCCTTGTGCAAGTCTCTGGTTGTTATAGGGACAACTTTTGTTTTAAAAAAAAGGATTCAAAATGTTAATATGTCAGTAAACCGGTCTATTCGACTCGAATATACAATTACACGAATTATAATTTCTGCACCCCCTTCCCCACCCCACCCCACCCTACCCCTTATAATGTGCAATCACATGGTGTGTAGTTGGTCCAAGTTATGACCTTCATAATATCGCGGTGGACAGTGTTATCTCAGCAATAATGGAAACACTCACTTTACGCTTACAATAGTTTGAATAGGGCACCCGAGAACAAGACCAAGACCAAGATCAAAATGCCCAAGGCCAATATCAAGACTAAGACCAGTCTTGAGACCAACAATAAGTTTGAATATATTAGTAAAATTCTCCGGGGAGATTTTTCCCACTTGAAAATTTCACTCCAAACAGACATTTACCTTTGTACTCGTTCTCTGGTACATGCACCTACCATTTCTGATTCAGGTTACTCAAAGTCAGTTTAAAAGACTTAATGAGCCTAGTCATGAATAAAATATTATTCTTAAAGCATTAGATGAATTAGTCCTAAAACCAAAAACTCCTATATATGATTACCTAGGCCTATATGAATTTTACACATTAAACATCTTATTTTTCTTCCTGATTTGCTGCTTTATTTTTATTTTAAATCAATATACATTCAAATCAAGATTGATGACGTCACAGGATCTCATTCTAAAGTGGCAAAAAAGAAGACAGTTGACATTTTAGGTAAATATCCTTGTTTTGACGAGTATTATTGCAAATGACAATTATGTTGCCATTGATTTCATGATCCTATCTTTGATCCTATCTATGATTTTTTTAATCGTTACACTCCTGACCTTAAATGCTTGACCACTGTAACTTCTGCTAAACTAAACTTATCATACAGATACTGGTACAGTTACAGATACAGACGCAAAATTTTATAGATATATTTTATTAGTCTTTCTTCCAACAAAAAGATAATTGCCATCTAGGTGAAATGAAATTCACAATAAAACATACAATACATAAGTTCATAAATAACATATAAAATTGCATAGGCAATCAACATGCAATACAATACATCTATGGTATTTGTAAAATAGATATAAGAAAGACAACATGAAGGAAAGACTAAAAGACTGAAGATAGAAATGAAAAGAATACAAAGAAGGAAGAGGAAAATGAGAGAAAAACACAGGCAAGTAAGCCCAAAAGAAAGACATCAAAGAAAAGTGAAAGGAGAAGGGATGTTTAGGGTGATAAGTAGGAGAAAAAGGGAAAAGCATAAAGGAGATAATAATATAAATAATAATAACAATGATGATGATAATAATAAATTCATTTTATTTTTTCGGAATATTACGTCCATGATTTATCCTTTTGTTAACCAAACATGGAAATTCATGGAAAAGGACTCATTGTACGTGGAGGGGATCACGCCACAACACACAACGTGTCCTCCGTGCACGTACCATCTGTTCGGGAGAGAGATAAAATGAATCAAAATATTCATTTCAATGATAGGAATAAAACAGATAAAATAACCTTCCAATTATTCCAGCGTGGCATCGATAAACATTGTTTTCTGCCTAAACCTGGAGATTAATGACACAACAAATAAAACCATCCGCGTAACTGAATCCTCGTCGTCAAACAAAATATTGAATTTACTATCATATCCCTGTATGCATGTGTGTTTTTGTCATTTACACAGAATATAAGTCAAACTAATTGTACAACGCGTTATTCATACACGGCTGTTACACATTGATGGAATATTGACTGATAATGATTTTGGCTTTTGTGATTTAGTTATTATTTTATGAATGGGGTACTGGTATACAGAAGTCGTTTACAACACATGAATGGTTTCTCCACGTATAAATAAAGAGGTCACGTTAAAACATTTAAATAATTAACTGAATATAGCGTTTATTGCGAGCCAGAAGAGCGTTAAATCTATATTTTGCTGTAAAACAAAAGGGTTCATTTTTCTGCAGCCGAATTTCTAAGTTTAAAAACAATTTGTTGTTTGATCTCGGCATTAGTTCGAGGTCCAAACTGAAATCGTAATTTATCACCAGACCTTGAAGACAAAACAACAGCAAGGACGTAGGCTGGGGGTGCACTGGGTGCACGTGCCACCCCCCCCCCCCCGCAGAGCCAAAGGAGTTCCGCCCCTGGCAAGCAAAAAGAAATTTTCACCACCATTTCTGCTTTCAACGCCTGATTTTCTCAACTTTAGTTCCACCTCCCTAAGATGTGCACCTCCCCACACCAAGTTAGTTCTACCTCCGCAAGATGTGCACCTCCCCATGTCCAAACCAGCCTACGCCCCTAAACAGAGTGATCGAAATATGAAACGAATGTCATGCGCTAAGTCCTTGACCAATGATGAATCTATTGACCTCTCTTGGAGGTCACTGGAGGTTTGTTTGGGTCATTCGAGTTTTTCCCCGCCTCGGCAATCGACCAACAGGATGCCGTCATTCTGAAAGTGAAAATCGCAATGTCTACATTACATCGCCACGTGACACGTAGTCTCGGTTCAAGATCATGGGACTTTTTTTTCTACCCCCACACTCACTTTCCGACTTTTTCTACCTCACTCTGCCCATGTTCTGCCTTAGTCGAACAGAACCTCACCACATGCCACACTACTCTGCAAAAACTGGGTGTTAAATTTAACACCAAGGGTGTTGCACTGTATGAATACCGGAAAAGTGTTGATTTTCAACACCCTTGGAGTTAAAGCCAATGCTCTTGGTGCTGGAAATAATTCGTTTGGTGTTAAAATAACACCCATGGTGTTAACATTTTACACCACGTCTGGTGTCTATATTGTGCAACACCATGGGTGTTAAATTTAACACCAAAGTTTTTACAGCGTAGTCTTACTTGAGGCAATTAATTGATGATAGTAATCTCTTTGGTATATAGGATAAGTTCTTACATCTGGAAGCCAGACTACGTGACAGTAATTATTCGACAGTTTCTTCATACAGGCTGCACACGTTTCAATTGCCATTCGTAATTATGAATCTTACAATCATCCTCAAAAGGGAAATTAATGCGGAAGATAAATTCATTTAACGATTTTCCCGACAGATTTTGTAAATTTACATTCATCTTGTTTATTAATTACTGCTCTAATTTCAAAATGATTGAAATAATTATATGCTGACCTTTAGATGCCCGAGAGGCAGAGGGTTAGGTCTCTTCTGCTGAATATCCATCGATCAATCACTCTCGTCTGGTAGCACAAACAGCAAAGTGATACCAACAACAATTATTAATCATTCAACAAAAAATATGTGTGTGTGTGTGTGTGTGTGTGTGTGTGTGTGTGTGTGTGTGTGTGTGTGTGTGTGTGTGTGTGTGTGTGTGTGTGTGTGTGTGTGTGTGTGTGTGTGTGTGTGTGTGTGTGTGTGTGTGTGTGTGTGTGTGTGTGTGTGTGTGTGTGTGTGTGTGTGTGTGTGTGTACGTGTAGTACGTAGTACAATAGCGGTCTCAATGGAACCCGGTTCATCTAATCCCTATCGTAACCCTGACCTGTTTATAAAATGTAAGAACGCCATTTTCAGCGTCGAGGGGGAGAAAGGGAAACACTGATACTCACATAGAACCAGCCATGATATACTACGTGTTAAAAAAAATTGTCAAGTTTGGTATTTAATAACACAAAAACTATACACCAGATTATACTGGCATTGAGTATAGTTGCCGCTGAATAGTGAACATTTTCGGTTGAGGTGGTTTGAATAAGATATCAATATTCAGTTTTATGTAATTCATGCTTGTTTAAAAAGTTAGAGTTCAGATTTTGCTCAATATCCACTCCCCTGTACAAAATTGAAACTGTACAGAAATCAAATGGTGTGTGTGACAGTGTGTGTCTAGTCCCCACACAATAGCAATATACAACGGCTGTGGAAAGTGAATAAAGACAATCAGTCGCCAGGCTACGTACTAATGAATATTAATAAGCATTTATCTACCCTAGACGTAGATAAGAAACTGACATACCAAAGTTTCCAAAGTGTGCTATCCACAGCCATTGTCTATTGCTATTGTGTGGGGACTAGACACACACCATTTGATTTCTGTACAGTTTCAATATTGTACAGGGGACTGGATATTGAGCAAAATCTGAACCCTAACTTTTTAAATAAGCATGAAATACATAAAACGTAATATTGATATTTTATTCAAAACACCTCCACCATAAGTGTTCACTATTCAGCTGCAACTATACTCAGTACCAGTATAATCTGGAGTATAGTTTTTGTGTTATTAAATACCAAACTTCACAAATCTTATTTTTAACACCTAGTATCATCACACATGTGTTTTAGGACGCAAATTATGCTTTATCCTCGATAAATTTGATGAGTCAAATAAGTTCTAATTGTAGAGATAGAATAATATGCAATAACTTATCATCATTAAAAGGTGCTTCTGCTGCCGGTGGTGTTGATGATGATGGTAGTGGTGGTGATGATGTTAGTGTAAGGGATCTTCATACTGGTGGTGGTGGTAGGGGTGGTGGAGGTAGCAGTAGTTGTGGTGGTTGTCATGGTAATAATATTATGATAACACTGGTGGTGGTGGTGGTGGTGGTGGTGGTGGTGGTGGTGGTGGTGGTGGTGGTGGTGGTGGTGGTGGTGGTGGTGGTGGTGATGATGATGATGATGTTGTTGTTGCCGGTTCTGGTGGTGGTGTCAAATCTTTTCGGTTACATAATTACAATATCAGGATTCATCTTAGAATATTTTATTTGGTTTACTTGACTTAACACGTGATGTTTTCATCACGATCGACATCAGTTCAGATGATCCATTGTCAAACTTTCAAAACGAAGAACTTTCGTCTCAGACTAACTGACTGCTTCATGCTCTGCTCCTCCTTTGGCTGCGCAGCTAGGAATTCTCAGTTAGGAGTGAAAATGGTGCATATCTTCGTGCAGGTTAGAATCGTACCCCGGTGACCAGAGTAAAAAAAAAAACATTAAAACATTACTAGAGGAAAAGTGCAAGTGCAGTTAAATCTTAGACAAGATAGTAATTTAAAAAAAATAATACCAACAAGAGAAAAGAACACAGAACTTTGGACAAGAAAGTGAGACGACGTGCATGTAGATACTGGTAGAGTAAATGCAGAGTAAATAACACTGAATTTTAGACAAGAAAGTGATATGTCATAAGGATACTGAAAAGAGTAAATAGTGTTGTTGAAATCGCCCACTCCTTGTGACGTTTGATTGTGCTAGCCGCGTCACCTTATTCAGAACTATACCTGGCCTAGTATTTGTGATCGAAGTTTGAGATTTAACTTGCTTTGTTGAAATATATTTAATTTCCTTGCCAATGAAAAGAAACGTCATTAATATTCCCATTCCGCCATTGTATGCATTACACCATCCGATTATCGCTCGCTACAGATCTTTAATAAAGTCGGCATAAAAAAAAACCGCACATCATAATTAAAATAATGTTTACAGAGGTAAACCGCCAAGAAAAGGAGGGACCTCGATCTACAAGTGTTTGCGATTATTATTCAAAGTTTGAATGCGTGTTTTGGGAGAGAAGGCGCGAACGCCCTTTTTCCGGAGTTGTGTGATATACGTCTATGAACAAACGACTTCGACAATGGCGAAGCGTGCTGCGGAGGGTTTTGAATTTGTAACTGTTTATACTACCCTACACCGCTCGCGTGGCTGCATTCGGTCCAGTCTATTGTATACAGCACTAAAAAACGAGAGCTTTTCTCGCTGATCCTCATAAATTACTCGGTGTACATTTCGCAGAGTGCTCAATGGTTATACGATTATTATATCGCCATCGTCCACAGCGTACAATTCAGTTTCCTCTCGGCTATTCTCACAACTCTCATAATCTCCTCCCAAAAAAACCTGGAAAAATCGAATTTGTAGGACGTAAAAAAAAACCACAGCGAAGGCAAGCAAACACGAACGGTCTCGATCTAAATGAAGATTTGTTCGGGATAAACACAGCATTTTGACGAACTAGGCACGTTTGCAATGGAAATATACGGTAGCATTTTACCTCATTTTTAATATATACCTTCCTGCTTTTTGTATAGGTCTGGGTAGCATGTGCGAGTGGAGACTCCGAGAATAATGTTGACATTGTCACCAACAGTACATTTTGTTCTTCACCTCTCTTGCTTTTGCAGTTTTATCTTGCTCTTCAAATAACCCGTTGCTTTAAAATAAATGGATACACCAAGTGAGTCTTTCAATGAGGCAGCAAACGATATGTAAATACGGAGAGATGCTCAGTATAGCGGTTAACCATCGAAAGTTTAATAACCACCTCGTGTCGTCTGGACGGTTGTGTTTTGGCAAAAGGACGTATGTGTGGAAATATCCGACTTTTTTAATTGGGAGATTTTTAAGACCAACAATTTCATTTATTTCATTTAGCCAAGTCTCAAAAGTCATTGATTTTGCTCGTTTCCGAGTTACTAGGGTCTAGATTCTAAGTTTTTAGCAATTTTCTTCCATTTGTGTTGGCAAATAGGTGTATATGCGGGTAAGCCCTTGAAATACACGGGTACAGTGTCTAAAGTTTTGACAAAAATGTGCATCTTGAAATACGCCCTTTTGCCCAAAATAATTGACAGCAATGTGTATTGAGACTGTTTTGGCAAAAGGGTATATGTCCAGACATTTGCTTATTTGTACTAATTGTCTATCAGAAATTAAAATATAAAATGTAAATTACATTCTGGACGAAAACTGATGATTTCAAGCATGAAGTTTTTAACGCAAGTTCAGTCATGGAAATTACCGAAACTTCGAAGTCAATTTTCTCAACATTTACTCGGTGCTGTGAAACACACATACGCCCTTCTGCCAAAAACACGGCCGTGCTTTTTCCCGCTACGGATGTTTGTGGTCACGGAGCGACATCGCAACTCGCCAGCGACGATGTACTTCGCTACGCCGTGGAAAGTGCTTCATTTTCTCCTTACACGTTTTTCGCGCCAAATTATATCGTGTGTATCATTGCTTTCGAGAGATTTTCACAAGCTTCATTGACTCCGTAGTTTGCTCAATTCATAAACACCCTTTTTCAAAAACTCTCTCGCAATACACGGAGGAACGTTTGCACGGTATTATGGAGATGATTAGCATTTGGACGCCTCGTTATTCGTGCTAAATACGGACTTTATTAACCAACGTTGTTTAAAGCTATAACCCCAATCAGAAAGCGCGGATCACAAAATAAAACAATCTCGAACAATTTCTACCAAGTGTTGTTTTTTGATTTGCGGAATAAACGTGAACTGTAATATTTGATGGATATTCCGTGTGAAAACATATTATTTCATAGCTCATCTGGTTTTCCGGATATTTCATTTTCGATTTAATTTTGATAGTTTATTCTTCAATGATTAGCCCTATGCATGCATTGCGACTCTTGATTCTAAGATCACACACACACAAATCAGATGAAAACAAAATGCGATTGCAAAAACACATTTGACGATTTCACTCATGCCTACAAAATCAAAAATTACAGAGTGGACATTTTATAAGAATCTTCTTCTCATCAATTTTTAATATCCCTGTTTATTCAGCGAATATTCATTTCCAAAATAATTTTTCTCAGTCGCAAGTTGTTCGTAATCAGCTAGGACAATTTCAACACTATAAGAATTCTACTAACTTAATTTGTTGTGCTATTCGTATTAAGTTTTCCTCAAAATTTATTACATAACCGTTTTCTTTGAAAAAATGCTAAATTACGATTAATGTACAGTAGTTTGTACTAGGATGTAACCAAACGGTGTACACGTATTAGTACATGTCAACCTAAATACTGTACATATTGCTGTAATTATTATTATAATTGAATCACTACTCCCTACTCCCCATAGCTACCACTCTTAGGAGTTAGCATTTCATAATTTGTAAATTTGTATATTACTCATTTCTGTAATGTACTTCAGGGATAGACCATGACAAATCATTTTATGTTTTGTTTCTATCCCCTCCACAGGTTTCTTTATAATGTACAACAGGTTGGGTCATTGTTATTTTATCTCATACTATTAATTTATTAATTTTTTTATCCATTCGATGTATTTTGATGAATTTGTGGAAATAAAATGAAATATAAATATTTGATACGAAGCTCCTTTCGTGTCATAGTTTTGAAGGTTGCCGATTTTGAAATGTGCCTTTTGACACATTTTTTCTTAAAGGGAGAAGGAGCCAGCAACTAACAGGTATAAGTTAAGAAAACAAATGGCATTGTGAGTATTGTGAGAATTATGGTACATGGTGATAAAGACAGCCTAAATAAGGGGTACTTTGTGATACTCACCCTCAGCAAGGCCCTATAAATTAGCTAATTTGTGTTTATTTTACGTCTTTGCAAGTTTTATCCCGGGGTAAAACTTGCAGAAACAGCCGTAGGGGAGGAGCTTATCGATTCAAACAGTGCATACATGACCACAGCGCGACTACACACGTCGGGTGGCATGCATCGGTCACGCATGGTCGGCTCCAGACCTGTGCACGTGCGATCTGATTGGTTGGCAAGAACTAAAAAAAATTCTTAACTTATGCCTGTTAGTTGCTGGCTCCTTCTCCCTTTAAATTACATTTTCTATGGATTTTCGTTTGAAATATTGACACTTACAGTAAAATATTCCAGTTTATATTTCTTCATGTACATTAATAAACTGAATAACTGACTTCATAGCAGTCAATGAAACGTGACTCAGTGCCAGAAACTGTTAATACTTGACATTTTATATGAGTCTTGCAGTATACACTCCTCAAGTTATAATTTACGATCGGTCATTCGAATGTTATTATCCGTTTGATAATAATAATAAGACTGAACATTTAATATTGTAGATTTACAGACGCACGAATAAAAACAAACACTTCATACATGGAAGATGAATTTCAGGAAAAAGTGCTTGGGGAACATTGTCCCATGACAAAAACGGGAGGATCATCTTACGCGAAATATCCGAGAAAACAAAAAGTGATGTCATGGCGCCATTTTGTTCTTAGGGTTCTTTGATATTCTGTTTGACATCGATATACGCGTGGGTGTATAAGATTAACCATCAAAATTTAATAGGAAGTGACTCTTACTTATAAATGAATTGAAATGGATAGAAATAATAGAAATTACCAAATGTTTTTGTAAGTATATCTCTACATATTGAGTGACTGAACCCGTTAATTAGCACATATATTTTTCTCTGCTAGACGTCAAGTTATACTCTCCTAATGTTCATTAGAACCGCGATGATACAAAGCTGAAGGACTAGCGGTGTTCTAGTTGGCTGTTGCACATATTTCCATCTTATATACATAAACAGTGCATATGTCGATAAATGAGTCTGGATATAGGATTTTATTTCATTCAAATAAAAAAATTAGAAATCATATCACAGGTACACATATACAATAAACAACAAAAACAAATTACAAATCGTATGACTGGAGAATGGATGAAAAATCACGAATCTTCGCATCTTTAATAACAGATTTACAAAAAAAAAGATATGAAACTGCAACTTTAGAGTTTGAGGTACATAAGTAAATTACATTAAAAATAAAATAAAATAATAAAATTCATTCATTCAATTCATTCATTCATTCATTCATTTATTCATTCATTCATTCATTCATACATACATAACACTTACAAAATTTACAAATACACTCATATAAAAATGTGTACACCCCGTAAGCAAAATGTTAAAACAAAACAATTAATGTGATCTTCAACCCTATATATAAAGCAAGAAATTAACCTTACTAAATTTTAAATACTATTAATCCTATTTCAATACTCGCATAAAAATCTCAATGGCTTCTGGTATATCAAGACCCCGACACGATGTATACACGTGGTCGTTCTGTATAGTTGACACATTTTTCTATTATCTAAATTCTATATGCATTACAATCTTATAGTCCTCCCGTTTCGATCCGTCTTAGTAAACGCGCCAGTTCAAATATACACATATGGGTAGCTTAATAATTATTTATTTGCTGGATCGGCTCAGCGCAAGGGACCGTTTAGCTTCGTATTTGTTTTGTCTTTTACACTAGTTTCCATGTCTGCAATTTTCTGAAAGTGGTCAGAGATTTTTTTTCTTTCTTTTGGCCTGATGTGTCTGTCCTTCAACAATCTTTGCTCCTTCTCTGTACTCTGTCTGTTTATCACGCTGTCTATCTCCAACTCGTGTGTGTGTGTGTCTGTGTGTCTGTCTGTCTGTTTGTCTGTCAGTCGCTCACTCTCTCTCTCTCTCGCAATATCCCCCTTCTCTCTTTATCTGACCGCATTCTCCTTCGCTCGCTCATTCTGATTTTTTCCAACATCCAATAAATCGCCCGGAGCCATTGCATTTAGTCCAGGTGCTGTGCTAACAAAATTTGTTTAAACAAGTACATGACCAAAATTGCCAGTTATCAGTCATTGAGAAATATAACTGCATCGAGGGAGGTGCCACAGGGAGGGGGGAGGCAGAGGAGCGACGCCGACTCCATTGTTTCCAATTACTAAATAACTGGGATTTAAGTTGTTTGAAAATTTGCCCCCTGTATTGGTTTAATTGGCCGCGGTAGATTTTTTTTTGGGGGGGCCTGCAGCAAAAATTCGGACCCGCTTATCGATGCTGTTCGGCTGGGGAAAATGTTCTTTTTTTGAAGCACAATTATTTTTGTCGTCGTCGGACCCCTGCCTCCCACACTCTGTCGCATGCTGTCTGTGCGGGGAAAATGTGTTTTTGGGCTAGGCAAAATTGATTTTGTCGTGTCGGCCACATCTCCCCCCCCCGCCGCACGCCTTGTTATGCTATTTGGCTGGTTAAAAATGTGTTTTTGACCGCAAAAATTCGCCCGACAGATTTCGGCCCACCTCCTAAGATGTTCCCTATACCGCCCTGCGCGTCAATAAGATGGGATAATCAAGTAATTTACCGCGATGGGTTGGCTTTATAACCTGGTATGATGGTGTTATTTTATTTCTGTCTCACTACTTTAATATACATGAGCATAACTGAAGAGCGTGTGAGCATGGTATTAATAGTTAGAGCGGTGAAAGTCCATATTTTTTTTTTTTTTTTCTTTTTTAATGGTGTGGATATCATTTAAAAGAAGTGGTGACGATCTCGCATGAACCCTAATCAAATTTAAAATCCAAAAAAAAAAACATTCAATCAAACAGTGATTTAGTGGATATTAGGCACTACAGTGTGTATAAATCTTTCACCCATGCAAGATTGCTGGCGATAAAACGTTTATCCGTTCAACTGAAATCAGCGAAATTGATGTGTTTTGATGTTCTGAAGCAATTAAAATCACAAGTGAAAAGTGATAATTCCCCACTCCTCCCCCATCACACCCCCCCCTCATTGAGAGTGGGGTTAGAGCATAACATATCCTAAAAGTTGCTGAAAAAGAGATTAAGAATGGGGTTAATAAATTAACTTGGTCTATTACAGTAGCGGAGATTCATGTAACAAGTGGTGGGGTGGGGGGAGGGGCGAAAACACCGAAGTGATAAAGTGATCCCCGCACGGGAGAAAAAAGTGGCGTCGAGGATATACATATTGAATTGTAAAAAGTAAAAAGTGTGTGAATTTGGAATTCCCCCCACAGCATTAATAAAGTTTAATCACATTTATTTCCATCATTTCACATTTCAATTTCAATTTATTTCCTATTAAAAACACAGAAAATACATTATATCAATAGTAACAATAGTTGAAGCAAATAGTGATGAATCATAGAAAGCATTACAGCTTGGTAGCAATCCCCCAATACATGTAGCATATAACATTAAACTTCAAATACGTGATAATGATAACAATATTACTGAAATTATTTAAAACAAACAAACATATTAACGGTGTTACGGACAGGAAGATAAGGAAAAAAAGGGGAAGAGAGGAGAAGGAAAGGTGTTACCATAACATAATTATTATCACAATGTTATGAGAATATTCCATTATTTGAATAAATGTATTTTATACAGGTGTATGAATTGTTTGTTGTCTTTGCAGCTGTTTAAGTGATACGGGTAACTGTTTCAAATTAAAAGGCGCATGAAAGATACAGAAGATTTACTTTTAGTGTACTACGGTGTAAGGAAGTGAAACGTTACTTGCATTCTAGTAATTATGAAAATGAAATATTAACAATTTCTTTGAAATAATCATTGAATGTTACTGGTAATAATGCCTTTGGTAAATTTAAACATGACCGTAAGCAATTTCAAGGTCAGTATTTTTGGATAGGTAGTATCTGAGTTTTGGAAAATAACGGACGCTTGGAGATAAATAATTGGAATGAGTAATAATACGTACAGCAACGTCTGTAATTTTAATGGATTCTATTGATATTTGACTGTGAAGTAAACCCCAGGATACAATACAGTAATTTAAATTGAAGATATGTGAATGTACAAATAATTTTAGAACATGCTTGTGGTAAAAATGAAGTTTTAATTCATATATTCAACTTTTTTGCTAAATTGTTTAATAATTGATTAACATGAAATTACCAAGGATAAAATTTCATCGACAATATACTCCTAAAATTGTAGTATGTGAAACTCTAGTCAATTGATTTATTCCTATAATATAAGTTCATAGTTACATTTGTTTATTGCGTGTGCCGAAATATATATAATTTGTTCTGTCTATATTTAAATCAATTTATTTGCACATTCCATATCACTAATATTTTGCAATTGATAATTTCCTGATATAATACTTGCAAGATCCTTTCCTGTTAAAAATTAACACTTGTGTCATCAGGCAAATAAAATGTTAGTTTAAGAACTGGGTACAGTTCGGTATATTGATTGATGTAATAAGAAAAGAAGTGGACCAGTATGGATCCCTGGGCACCCCACATCTAATTGGCGCATACTTTGTGGATAAACATCCATTGACACAGTAAAATTGTTCCGGTGAATTGCAAATAACTTTCTAAACCATTAAGTGTTAAACCAACGTATCCCAATAATGTTTTAATTTTTTGTAATAAAATAAAGTGATCAAATAACATCAAGGCCCATTTGATCAATGATATAAGACAGCTAAAGTAAATTCATTATTATCAATTGGCCTCATTACTTTGTGTATTAATTCTAAAATTGTGTAGATGTGGAGTGGCCCCTGTCTGAATCCATACTGGTTCCTATATAATATTTGATGTTATCCCAAAAGCACTTTAATCTCTTTATATACACATTTTTCCCCCATACTTTGTAGTATCGGTTAGAGACTGAAATCGGACGATAGTTATTTCATTATATCGAACTTTACCCTTCTTATAAATGGAGTAACTCGATCAACACTTCAATTTGACTAGGAAGCAATACAGTGGAAAGACTTTGATTAAATATACATTGCATAAATGATTTACAAGTAGACAGAAGCTACATGTTTACCTACAACGAATTCACGAGAACAATCCAGAACTGGTATCATCTTCATATTATGAATCACATCTATAATTTCATTTGCTGTAATTGGACGATAAAAAATGTTGTCGAGTTATTTGGATTTCCTAAAAAAGGAAGCCATATGATGTATGTATTTTTGGATCGACTGTTTGTTTTGTCAAGTTAATTTCTTGACCAATATTCAAAAAAAAATCAGAAATGCAATTTGCAATTCAAATCATCAGACAAAACAACAATCATTTACATGTGCACATTATTAATTTAGTGCATTCTTCTTACTTTTTAAAACATTATTGTATCATATTCCAAACGCTTTTGATATTACTTTAATAGTGTTAAATTTGTTACATAAATTCATTCTTGATTGTCTTATTCTTGAACTAACAAAATTCCGATATCTTTTATACACCTGTTTTACGATCAACTGATCGGGTTTTTAATACATTTTCTGTATAAGTTTGACCTTTTTTTTGACATAAATTTAATAATTTTAATAATTCATGAGTCATCGATCATTACTGTTTGAATAGTTCAGATAAAAAAATCTATCAACAACACGAACCATAATACTAAGTTTCAAAAATCGAGGTGCAAGCGATCACCACAGAAACAAAAAATCGAGGAGGACACGTCCCGCCCCCCCCCACCCCCGATTCGTTTCGCCTATGATTCCATTAGAAAAAAATGACCGATAAACGCGAAGTGGAAGAGCATATGCCTGTGGCCTTAGTTTATCCGAACTGGTTTACCGTTTTCATCGTTTATTCGGATCAGCGAACCGTATTATTCGATCTTGATCCCTGACAAATTCATGGTCCCCTGGATTGACGGGCTGCACTGATTCAAAGGACAGTTTCAATAAATTTTTACACATCTCGACGTTCCAACTTCCTCTCGTTGGAGCAATATGATTAAGCAATGCATCTATTCGTAGGAGCGATCCCAGGAGGAAGAAGGAGGGGAAAACAAGAAAAGGAAAATGAAAGAAGGAAATAGAAACAAAAGGAAGACGAGCGAAGAAGAACTAGATTTGATGGTGAGGAGGAGGATGGTGGTGGTCATGATGATGATGATGATAATGATAATGATCGATGGATGATGATGATAATAATAATAATGGCTGATAGAAATAATGATGATGATAGTAATAAACAATATAAAAACAAAGAACATGTGAGAAATGGCACAACATTGTTTTAAACAAGTCTGAGGAAAGGTGAGAACACTCGTTTTCTCTGTTGACCATTTGACTTGCAGTGCTTCCAGACAGCTTTTTAACAGAGTAGACATCTTTCAAGTTGGGCATGTTTTCACATTTGACAATAATGAATGGTGGTATGTAACGCTGGTCTGGTAATAACCCGGTCCCAAATGAAATTGTATTTAGTAAATGTTTGTTTTTTTTGTATTCTTTGGGATTATTGAGACACATCAGAAGCTGAAGTCTTTTTGAGTCGCAGAGCTCTGTTCTGCTGGTGTTAAATGTCCATTTCTATCAAGACTCACAATGTTTATGTTTCGCAAGTTATACCTTCCTAAAGCAAGATGGCGGGACCTAATGCAGGGGAAGATCATGGACAGCCCGTGATTAATATAAATATGTTTGATTTAAATAAGCGAGGATCTGTCTTTGATTCATTCCGGTTAGCGAACATGTACAATCTAATTGCATAACTGTATGTTCGTTAAGAAAATACTTTTATTTTTATATTTATATAAACGCATCACTTTTATAACATATTATTATTTATATTAAGCTAAATAAGGTGAGCGGTTCATTGATTCATTTTGCACTCGTAACGGTTAGCGAACGTCTACAATCTCCATTGCATAGCCCCATACCGCTTCCTTAATTAAAAGTAAACCATTCTTTTCGCGCACAATATGTTTATAAATTCTTCAAAACACTGTCTGTTGGGATTTTGTGATAGGGATCGTCGAACTAAGCCCGTTTTGTGGTAGGATTACCCCCCCGCCTCTCCTAAGCTTCTCTCTCCAACCCGCAAAGCTGAAGATGTGACCGAGGGACGGCCATAGTACGGTACAAAACCCGCATGAATAGAAAGTCACCTAACCAATAAAAAGTGAAGCGCGAATCTTAACTGTAATCTTTATCTTTACTCAAGGGTACGAGTTAGGTGCCTCCCTCCTTCCCGAGACCCTCTTCAACTCAGCTGAGCGCAACCGTGTTTCTGCTCCAGCCCCCGTCTCCAAAGTTTGCAATTTTCCCATAGTGCCGGTTAGACGGGCTATCGCTGTGTTTTGCACGCCCGCAGGTGCCTACGCACAGACGCACGTCAGCTCGGGCTGATAGGCGCCGCGCCCGTGTTGTAGCTTCCAAACTATATCAATTTCTCCCGCCACCGACGCTGGCGGCGAAGGCTCGGCGTCTATCGTCGCTTGACTGCAGTGTCCGAAGCCGGATATGCGCAGGCACCTCCGTTTTGCCCTGCAAAATGAAACGGGGTGGAATGTGATAAATGGACTCGAGAATGCATAACAGCCTCTTGTTGGATCGTGCAAATACTCTCAAAGTACCTGACCTACTCTTGTTCCTTTTTTTTTTGGCCCTTTCAGCGCTGTAGCTCAACGGCAGAAAAGGTTCATAGACCGTGTGCGCATGCTGCAGACCATAGCCGTAGGTTTTGTATCAGTGCAAACTTCTTGGCGTTTTCCGCTCTTTTCACTTAAACACAATTGCTTGTTTGAAAAGCTTACCAGACTAATAGTACATCTCTTCAGAGAGATGGGGGCTCTGCCTGCAGCATCTGCAAAAAACGCTGTTTAGTTCACAACTCTCATGAGTTTTTCTTAGGTGCTGAGAAAGGCGTCAATTCTGACGTATTTTTAACAACCATCGTCCGCCTTTTTACTGCTTGTAATGCCATTGTTGCTTCATTAGTGTGCGTGCACGACATCACAATGCCCGTGCATATCGCCGCAACTTTAACGAACCATGGCCTTTATGTAATTCAATTCAAAGAATGGCTCTGGTGTGACAATTTCAATTAAGGTTAAATACTTTGACGCCTAATTAGCCTACGTACATTGCTTCATAATTGACATTCCAGAATCATTAAATGGCATTTATTTTCAGTCCTTTGGTTGGAATACAGTGGATTATGAGACTGTACGTGTAGTAAACGTTTTGAATGAAAAGAAATGAATAGCGTTACATGGTAATTAGTTCTGATATGGCTCGAGTTTAATTTTTATTTAAAACGAAAGTGATTTGTATCTTATTATTAAGCGCACAAATATATCCTGTTGATTTTCGTATCTATATATATTATATAGGTTTATTCCAAGACGCTTAAATATGGCTTTGGTGACTAATAAAGAAAACATTTCATTGCGCCGGGTTTTACGCGACCTTATGAAAATAAAGTATCAATACCCTCCCTAACTCAAAAGTAATTGGCAACATACACTATAACGCATGCATTTTGAGTTGAAGGCGGTCTTTTTATAGGATGTCCTAATGAAGTTTATTATTGGAAATTAAACAAATCATTTGAAAAGACAAATGAATATTTTTTCTTCCTTTCTCTGCAAGGCGGAGAGAATTGTCAAAATGCAGTGCACCCACGAAAGAGGCTGGAACATAAAAATTTACTTTTTTTCGGCCTGCTATAGGGTGGGGTGTTAATTGACACTAGTCATGTGTAATTCGGTTCTTATTCCCGTAATAACGGTTTTGATGTTTGGAAAGACTTTCAGGCAAAAAATGTTCATATGTTCCTCTAAAAAGCGATCTCAGAAAAGAAGACACCCCTGAAGAAGAAAGTGACTTCCTATCTTCAATAAGACGTGGTAAGAGGAAAAGGCAACTAAAAGATGATGACCTTTCTCCAACATCGTTATATCAATGATCTGAAAAGTCTCAGACAGGTAAATTATAAGATGTTTACGATGATAAAACAGCCTTTAGAATGGAGAAAGAATAAGAAATTATAACTTGAAGGGATCTTGTCTTAAATATGGGGCGTTTTCCTCCTTATCACTGTCTTATGAAGATAGAGTGCGTTTCTTCTTCGCGGAGTGGTGTCTTGTCCTTGCTGAGACTGCATCAAAGTAACATATTGGCATTTGTGTTTGTCAGATGTCTTTCGCACCATTAAAATTGTTTGACTGTAAATATGAAACGCGAATTACTAATGCTAATGTCGGATAACACTAACACCCACCCTATATAAGGAGCGAAAAATGTTAAATTTTATTTTCCAGCCGCGTCCGTTACCATGGTTACTCTTGTTCATAAATCATAAAGAGAAGAAAACAGTTGACAAAGGATTTACCTTTACTTTGAAAAAAAGGCTTTTTTCATGTTTTACTCGTCGTATAACATTATACTATAGGTCGCGAATACTGAATA
>JZLH01S0513139.1:1659-13120 GCA_001188425.1 Eucidaris tribuloides
GACTTTCCGACCTGAGATAGGAGTTATGTCTATTAACCTGGAGACTATTTCACGAGGGTTTCTTCTGATATCAGGAAAAATGGAAAAATTGATGAGAAAATACCGGCAAATTTGTGAATGCATCTTCGTTTAAAGTTTTAGACGATCAATAGTGTTTCACGGCTAATGAGGTGTGTCCAAAAAGGGCGGATCGTAGTATGAACAGAAACTTAGTGATCTTGATCTGGTCTTGATTAAAACGATTAGAACTAAGAAGTTGTTGCTTTATCAAAGATGAAATTGAATGAAACAATTTTTCCTCTACGTTCGGCTTTTGATTTGATTTATTATCAATTATTATATCCTTACACGTACTATAGGTATGTCTATTTGAGTTAAAGGGAGAAGGCACTAGCAACTAACAGGCATAAGTTAAGAATAAACATGACATTGTGAGTATTGTGAGAATTATGGTACATGGTGATAAAGACAGCCTAAATAAGGGGTACTGTGTGATACTCACCCTCATCAAGGCCCTACAAATTAGTTAATCTGTGTTTATTTTACGTCTTTGCAAGTTTTACCCTATAGGATAAAACTTGCAGAAACAGCTATAGGGGGAGGAGCTTATCAATTCAAACAGTGCACGGTGCGGCTAACACACGTCGCGTGGCATTGCATCGCGCATGGTCAGCTCCCTGCAGTGCACCTGCAATCTGATTGGTTGCTAAGAACTCAAATATTTTCTTAACTTATGCCTGTTAGTTGCTGGCGCCTTCTTCCTTTAAGTTTACCTATCATCTTTTGCTAGAAATATCATGGATACATGTAATATAAATCAATACTTTCTGAAAATATGACAATTTAGATCACTAACTCAAAGCAGCGTCGGAGCAAAATGAAAAATCTGAACGAAATAGAAACTGAAAGAATAATTCCATTCATTTATTTCCTCAGACCCACTCACCACCTCTCCACTTCTCTTTGTTATGCAATAAACTGTAGAAAACATGGATTCAACTAAGATAATTTGACGAAGAGCTTCGCTTACAGATGTCGGACAATCAAACCCTGGTTCTTCACCTGCACCTGAGAATCGAAAACGTCACCAGTAATACGAAAGACATTAAGTTTTCATAAGAACTAATATAAAAGTCAATAAAAATGATATCCCTGCTGATCCGATTCTCGTGCTAAGTTTGTGTCTTTGGCAAGAGCAGATCATTGATGACTACGACATCAAATTTGCAAGTCAGATTAATCCCAATGCAGCCTCGTCGCTCGCTACGGATCTCGTGAAATTGCCCCCGCAAAATGGCGGCTAGCTAGCATCGCAAATTACCGCTGATACCGTCCCCTTATGATGTGTTCATTACGGATCAATAACACTCGCCATTATTCCTTGATTTCGAGCACATTTTCCGACAAAGGCAGGCAAATGATTGATTCTTTATGGGAGTGCCAATGTTTCTTTAAAAAGGATGCCCTCACAATCAGTGGATACCGTTGCTTGGATATGAACAAGGTATAGATGACATGTCACTGATTGTAAGACAAGCTATTATTCAGTTTTTTTTTTCGTTTTTGTTCGGTGATATTCGCTTTTTTCATCTCGGTGCTCGCTCAGTATGCACTAAAAATAGTAGCGGGAAGAAAATATCATCTATTCACAACAACTAATTCACCCCATGTTGAGGCAGATTAAATCATCTTTTCGATATACACTAATGTATTCCAATGTACAATAGCAACATCAACATAAGGTATTACATTTTCTATCCCTATTCATTTATTTCTAATACTAGTAACATACTGCTAATAGCATCGATTTGAATATGTTTACAATATTCCAAAAAAAAAAAAAAAAGATTTAATCTTCAATTTCCGCTTTGCCATTTCTCCTGGAAGTTAATAGATTTAAGTGTTTCTAAACTTTAAGACGGAAGACACTATTTATCCCCAAATAATGTATGTACCCATGAAGTGCATGAATTATTTTATTCTCAGCTGTTAAAGGCAAAATTAAAAAAAAAATTCCCACTTTCCAATAAAAAAAAAAATCATGATCCTTCGTGCTATGTGTGTCTCTGATTAGGTCTAAAATGAATTCCTGAAACAAAAAAATCGATTTAATGGTAAGTGTTTTTAAAAAGTAAAATTCAATGAACGACAATTCTAGTCCCGTCCCACCCCCATGGATTGCTATGTCATAGACCCTATTCTCCACCGAAGATTAAGTCATCTGATGATTTTGGATATATTTTGTTAGTGATGACATAACTGTCTAATTTTTTGTGTTCTATTGTGTTTGAAAATTTTTGAAAGGTGCTTTCCACAATATTAAACAGTGTCTTTAAAGTAATAGGTTAACATTGTGGACCTTCAAATTAAAAAAAAAATTGTCAAACTTTGATATCTGAGCTACATATTAGTGTTTGAATGGACAGGTAAACACCCTAGAATACAAAAGTTTGAAAATTTATGCTGCCACTGGCAAGATATGAATGAATAAATAATTGCTACTCGGGGCGAGTAAAAAATAGCCTAGATCCACACACGGTACGTCTATGGGAAGAAATGGGCAGGTGAATCTGATCAACTTACGATTTTCACTTTTTTAAAGCACTAAACCCTGCTAAATAATCATTTTGAAATACAATTTTTTTTTCTCCAGGACTTCATTTCTAGACCTTATCAAAGACACTTGGAGCATGGAGGATTATCAGCTCACAATTTTTTAATTGTGGTAAATGTTAGCCAGTGGCTTTAAGACCTTGACCATTTGTTACGAGACCGAGACCGAGACTGAGACCTTGAGTGTCGAGACCGAGACTTGCACCTCCGAGACTGAGACTTTTTCCTTTCGAAACCAAAACCAAGACTTTGAGTTTCGAAACCGAGATCTGTGTCTTCGAGACCAAGACCTCCAAAATTTGGTCTCGAGACCTCGACCTTGACCTCGAGATCACAACAATAGTGAGTTAGTCCCAGCGCTTAACTTTTAACGTGCAGAAGTTGCAGATCTGCACCAAATAATACACATTAACTCCATACAGTTTAAAATCCTCTGGCGTGTTGAGAGTTAATGATCCTTGCGTTCTTCTAACCATGTCAACGTGTTATTACGACAATACACGCTGATGTAAGCACCGAATGACCTTATAGTTGACCTTCCAGTCAGTCACCGGGTCAAAGGTCACCAGACGTCCGTCTGTCATGCATGATGAGTTGGGTATGTCTTCGGTGCCCAGAGAGATAATGGCCTGTCATCACGACTGAATCTTCGGGGAGTGATGTTGTGACGTCACAAGTGTGAAAGGTGCGAGGAGAACTCACTGAGCAAGCAAGCAATCCCTGCAATTTTGTTGTCTCTTTAGTGGGAATAAATGACTGAACTACATTTATGCTATAGGCCTTTGTCTCATGTAGCTCTTCAATGACCCCTCATATAAACTTTTAAAATTCGAAATCCCACGATCTCAGGGGCGTTGATTCATTTTTCGGAATTGGGTGGCAAAAGTGAAACAATATCAAAAATTTTCGGCGAGCTTAGCGCGCCAAATTGAAATGCAGACGTTTGCGCGCAAGCGCGCGGAAAAGTTTAAAATTGTGTGTATTTAATAGTAATTTTGTGCTAAGTTTAATGGTTTTGTAGTGCTTTTCAATGCTTTTTAAACGTATCCTTGCATTACATAGTACATACTATGAATTTTTCAAGTTGTCACAATTATTGGGGGAGGGGGTGCAAATCGATATGTTTGCCCCCCCCCCCCCCAATATTTTCATTGGGGTGGCGACTGCCTCCCTTGCAACCCCCAGGATCGACGTCACTGACCTTATGTGATCGTTTGTGAGTCCAGAGGGGTGTTTCACACAGAATATAAGTTGAACTTATATTCTAAGTGCCACCTGAAATTGCATGTATAACAAGAACCAAGAATAGATTTTAAATTTCAGACTTCTATCGCACGCATAGTTTAAAGGCATTGTATAGCAATGTTTCCAGTTTAAAATATGTGAGCTACATGATTCCCTATGCTACCAGTGTCTCTGATACGGTCTAAAAAAGAAGCCCTAAAAAGTTGCAGTTTAAAACGATCATTAAGTGATTTTAAAAAGTGAAAATCATTGAGAGACAATTCCAGCTTTCCCCCATAGACTGCTGTATTGCAGAATTTCCTATCGGGTGAGAATAAATAATGTGCCAATTTGTATCTGCACATATTGTACTAGTGACAGCATAACTGTCCAAACAGTTGTGTTCTAGGGTGTTTATTTATCCATTCAAACACTGTCAGATATGTGAGATAACAAAGTTCGACAATTTTTAAACGGGTCTTCCACAGTGTTATATAGCGTCTTTAACAATGTTTCCAATTGTTAACAAATCTGAGTTACATGATCCTCGTGTTGCTATATCTCTGATGAGGTCTAAACACGAAGCCCTGAAAAAAAAACTGCAGTCCAAAACGATGATCATTAACAGATTAAGTGCTTTTTAGAAAGTGAAATAAATTAGTGACCGTTCTAGGTTCCACATAAACTGCTAAATTTTAGAATTTGTGCCCTAGGACATAAATTTCAGGTACCGAAATAATTATTTGCAAATAGTAGTTGTTTAAAGTTTCGTGTTCTAGTGTGTTTATTTGTCCACTCAAACATTTTCGTATAGGTCAGATATTAAAGTTTGACTTTTTTATACGGGGCTTCCACAATGTTAGACAGTGTCTTTAAAACTCAAAACTCATCACATTATCATGATCTTACAAATTATTACAATTACACAATCTTATGCAAGCCAAAGCAATGTTGTTCAGCACTTTTGAAATGCGAAAACTGGTTGACCATAATTCAGAGTAATTGAGTCTCACATTGTGTTAAAAATCATCTTTTTTTAGAAACCCTTGGTTAGATCCTATACTATTTACTGCGTAAAATGGGTGTAAAAATATCATCTGCCCAAACAGATTCTAAACTTACACAGAATAGACGCCCCACTGACTGATACAATGCTTTAACACTTTTGGATACTTTCACGAATTGTATTTTAATATTTATTCATTTTGTGGTCTTTTCTTTTGTTATTGTTGCGAGGATTTCCCAATAAGCAACAACCTCAGGACAAATTTGAATTTGTAAATCTAGTCTGAACCATTTGAAAAGGGTGATGGCGTATTATTCATGCAACAACTGAAGTTAATTCTTCCCAGAAATAAATTCTCAAACATTTGTGATTTATACCATAAACTTTCGCTCAAGGCAAATACAGTTGTCATACCCAATAATTTGCACTCTGATTTGTATTGAGTTCATATGTAATCACAGCTGGATGGATTAGGGAACAAGTCTGAATTCAATTAAAGCATTATTATGCGACTTACAATGTGTATCTCATAGACATTTTCATCTATAATTTATGCATTACTGAGCAAACAGGTGTAAATCCAAGATAAAACTGAAATATTCTGAAATGTAATTATAATGTAAATGCGTGGAGGTGTATTTTCATCTCAGACTTAAATATGGGCGACGTAGAATATCGTAAATATGAATAACTCAAGATTTAACATTTTGTATTTTCCACCAAATTTATCAGTTTTTTTTTTGGGGGGGGGGCTGGGGGACGAACACAAAAGGTTGAACTCCTTTGAGTATATTTTAACAATTTGTATTCCTACTAGAATTACCAGAAAAAAAATCATCAACTTACAATGTATGCAAACTGTTTAGTATTTTGTTCCAAATTTCTGTCTACCTGTACTTCATTTCTTATTTCTTTGTATTTTCTATAGCGCTTCGCGACTATTTGTGTGAAGCGCTTTACAAAATGATATCTATTATGATAAAGTGTTCTCAATATTACTGATACAGAAAAGTAAGTATTTCAATCTGCTGTATACAATGGTAATGATCCTGTGTGATAAAGGATCATCTGTTCTGTGTGACTTTTTTCAATCTATTTCCATAGATTATACTTTGCCGTAATATTTTTTTTTGCAAAATTTTGCTGCAAAGTGGAAAAGTCTAACACTGAAGATGTCGCCAAATTTATACCAAATAATTATGGTGTTGATTGTAACTTTCGCGGTGTTATGGGCGTGGGTATTGTTTTGGTGTTAAAATGTTATCAAAGGTGATAAAATTCAACAGAACAACCTCCTGTTTTTTTAACACCCAGTTTTTGCAGTGTACACTGTAGGTGCCATTTTTCAAGTATGAAAAGTATTGTCATTGTCTCTACAGCATCATGAGGTGTTAAAGTCTTTTGACACCATTGCTACAAATTCCATAGAATATGTCACTGTGTAATATTCTGAGTGCGGAAATGAAGGAATTAATTCACTACCAAGGATGTTGGTCCATATAGACAACAGAAATTAGGGCGTGGAGATTTCAATAATTTTGGTGTCATTGGTAAAAACCATTTGCATAGAGGTATTAATGTGGTATTAATAGTTGAATACATTTTACATCGTGTATCTAATATATCTATACTTTGCAATGCCATTAAAACAGCATGCAATACAAATATGAAGTAATAAAAAAAACAAGAGTAGTTGTGTGTCTTTGAAAACGAAACAGACACAAAATCAGAAGAAGCAGAAAGGAAATTTTGAGAGGAGGAAGGAAGGCAAGTCAATTATAAACACGAGATGTAAATAGTTGTCAAAACGCCGGAACGAAAACGATGCACAGAAAGGCAGACAATTTGTCGAAAAGGTATACAATAACAACCACGACTCCATGAGGAAGCAAAAACTTGGATGGCGGCTGAACAAGGAACGACAAACAAGATGGCGTCGATTTGGCGATATGAGTGCCATTTTTCTGATGACCCATCTACCCGATCTCGTCTGAGAAATTGTTCGATGACTGCCAACGTCAGACAATACCGTCTATTAATTTGGACTAATGAGTGCCAGCAACCAGTATTCATTTCGATGTAAAACAAACGGAAAGAAGAAAAATAAATGCAAAACATGAACTATGATATGAAAGTGTCTGTTTTGGACGACCCACAAACGAAAGCCACTCTATCAGACATTGGAACATTACTAACATGTTCTTTTGGATTTAAGAGAGGACATCCATCCATTCATATAGCAAATATGATGATAATGTATCCAAATCATTCATGCAGCATTTTCCTATTTTCGTGGGAATCAATAAAACCTGAGAAAGGTCATAAGCAATTAATGTTAAAAAACTTCTGTCCAATATAGGCTCAGTCTAAAAAATGCACCCCTTGCTAACAAATCAGTTTGAGTGATGGAAAAGAAAATGAAAATACCTTCTTAAAGATAGAGTGGACAATTTTATTTAAACGATTCAGAATTTAAAAAAAGTCTATGCATCAAAACATATTTATAATTGCCAAATTTCAAGACAGAATTTTTAACCATAAAAGTCATTATGCTACAAAGGCAACTGCAGAATAAAACAAACGAACAATCAAACAAACAAACAAACAAACAAACAAACAAAGATGATCACATAGTTTTTGGGATGCTTTCTCATGAAAAACTTTTAAAAACTTCCAAAATATTGGTGTTATTGATCCCCTTACCCATCACCTTTATTCGTTACTAATGAATTTTATGGCCCTCGATACCAAATTCATTTTCTTCCACAAGATCTAGGTAGAGGCCTTGACAAGTCACAACAGATGTAGAAGAGACGGATAGACGTAATATCAACAAAAGATTGGCAAGAAAAACTACGAGCTACTTCCGGCAATCTTGGGCAAGATTCTTTCCCTCTCTTCTTCTTTGTCTCTCGTGAGGTATGAGGTAAACCCGTCTTCATCTTTCTTTGCTCCACGAAACAAAAATTACGTCACCGATGTAAGTAAATAAGAACAAGTAGTTATTTAATATACTGTAATTTACTTTTATTTCCCTCTTCTGGTCTTGAACCTGAACTATGAATGATTGCTATTTAATCAATATGGAATGTCTATTAACATGTTTAATTCATTGATTGTTATTCCTCAAGTTAACTGGAGGAAAATGCTTTAAATCGCAGATGACCTCAGATAAACGCATTTCCTTCCAAATGTGATCACAAAATAAAGAAAAATGCAAAACGAAAACATTGAACAAAATATGTCAAAGAATTATTTTCGATTATTGGGAAATTAAACAATTGACAGGCTATTTGGATTAATATGGTATACTACATGTCTATCACAAAGTGCAAATGAAGTTAAGAAACAAATAAATTATGTACTTTTCAAAATGTTTTAGTCAAAGTGTAACACGAATGGAATATAGTACATTTTCGTCCCCATACGTCCGTCTATAATTTGTTGATGATAAGATTTAAAACAGGATTTCTTCATTCTTTCTTTTTGTAATACATTTAAAACAAGATACTTCCAACCTAGAGTATTTTACTACAGACAGCGATAATAAAGTGCATGCTGCATATCGTTGATGACAAAGATACATTGATGACATTGGCGAACATCTTGACCTGGTTGACCTTGAGTAATGGTTGTCAGATTGATTTAAATCGGTTATAAAGCAAACCAGAAGTGTATTAAAGGCACTGTACAACAATGTTCCCATTTAAAAAAAAATGTGAGCTACATGATTCTCCATGCTAGAAGTGTCTTTAATAAGGTCTTAAAATGAAGCCCTGAAAAAACTACAGTTCAAAATAATCATTAAGTGCTTTAAAAGAGTAAAATCCATTGAGAGACAATTCCAGTTTTTCCCATAGACTGCTGTTTTGCAGATTATTTTTATCGGCTGAGAATAATTCATGTGCCAATTTCTACCGGTACATATTTTACCAGTGACAGCATAACTGTTCGAACTTTTGTGTTCTAGGATGTTTATTTGTCTATTCAAAAACTGTCCAATATGTTAGAGAGCAAAGTTTGACAATGTTTTAAACAGGTCTTCCACAATGTTATATATTGTCTTTAAAGGAAAATCCTACTCTGAAAGTAAAATAGTTTGAATGACGTCGAAATAAGAGAGATATACGAGTGAAACCATAAGAAAAATCCGATGAATAAGAATACAGATAATTTTAGGAAAAATCTCAAGATCATTACAAAAGAGACAATACTGTGAGTTTGTGACACCCAATGTGAGTATCCCCCTATCTGTTTTATATATAAAATGTCACAATTTAAGTTATTGACAGTTCATTTTATTGGAGACTTATTTATGGATTTACTTACTTCACAAAGGGAAAGAAAAGAAACAAAAGAAAATGTGACTTTTATGAATGTTTATGAAGTTTGAAGCAGAGATGAAGAATATGTTTCTTCAGAGAAAAAATGTAAATGTTGTGACATTCTGAGTGCACAAACAATAGAAGGTTGTTTGCATAGAACAAATGTGTTGGCAATTTGTAATGATTGTATTAATTAAAGAAATGATAATGACTTCATTTACAGTTCACACACTTTCCGTGATGTTTCAAAGATAATTCTGCTGCTCTTCAAAACAACCTGATATCGGCCTGAAATTTTCCTTTATTACACTTTGTTAGCGAGAGTTGTTGAATGACCAGAGTCTTATTTTCGAAATGAACACCATGCATGGTGTTAGAAGAAACATTTGTTAATATCATCACACTGAAATTTGGCAAAGCTGTTTCCTGCTTTTTTTCACATAGTTGTGTCACAAATACTCTTACACACGTTACAGACACAGATAAAAAGAGTGTGGACTTCTTTTTTCTCTTTTTCTCTTTCTTTCATCGCGTCTTTGAGGTCTAAAGACGGGTTATATGCATGTTTTCAAAATGATATCATAGATTTGGGGCGCTTTTGTCCAAAATATATAATGGATTTTGCTTCTCGTCTTTCAGTGGTTTATGATGTGTCACCAAATTTTCGTGATTCACAATGAATGAGTAGTACGTTTTTCTTCTTTTTTCCCCTATATCTATTAGTCACGGGGTGAACTTCCAACATAATAAGCACACTTCAGCCCATTACAGAGGAACGTAATTGCAACTCACCGAATGAAGAAGAAAACTCAAACTTAACCGACCTTGGAAAGAGGGGGAAATTTGCGCAACACTAAATGGTAATCACAGCATTTTGCGTAAGACAATGGCCGTTTCCACGGTGAATCACCGTTTAAAGCTACGAGAGGAGAGTCATTTATTGATAATAACATGACCCCTTTATTATCAAGTAAAACGTCTTTCGGCAATCATTGTTAGTCTTGTGTTGTTTTAAGACATGCCCGCGTTAGTAATACATCGATATAGCGGATAACTGTATGTAGATTAAATCTGACGAGCTGAAGTGGAAGACATTAGAATCAATTTGATAAAAACCGATGTGAAAAATTACAGCATCCTTTCTTCCTACATTACAGATAACAGAGAACTAGTCCTTTTTGGACAATTTCGATGACTGAAATCAGGATTATTCATTTAAAGAAAACCGCACTGAAAAACTTTCGTATAACATTTTGGATGGCGATTGGCGTGTTTTGTAATTTTTGCCCCATGTTTTGTGTTCCACACGCATTATACAAACAAGAATGAGGTATAATTTATCATACATCATTGAGTTCCAACAATGAAAATAAAAGAGAGAAGAAAGGGATATGTTATAGCACATTTTCTTTCTACTACATCTTAATTATGAAAGAAGGCAAAATACAAAATTCTCGTGGATTGTGCTGAAAAGGCTGTTCTAATTTCTCAAACATTGTCATTACTAAAATATTTGTTTCTTTGTTCTGAGTGCCAGGATGGAATTTGACTACTTTACACAACTCTTGGATATAAAATCTAAACATATTCCTTAATAAAAGAGAATTAAGAGATTCTTCTGTAGTTTATACGATATTATATTGCTCCCTGTGGAACGTCAGTAGTGCGATCAAGGCATTCAGCCTGTATAGAAGAAAGCGGGTTACTAATGGGCTTGTCTAGTTAATTAATCTTTCGCACGACGATTAACAATGAAATCACGACTCAACGTGTGAATAAATCGAACGATACGGACGGAAAAAAGTGAGCTAGATTGATGATCATCTTGACATTAATATTTCTTTCCGTAATGATGATAACTGGTGAGTGTACGACTAGCAGGTAAAGATAGGGTTATAAATGAAATTTGTCTATGCTTGAGATCTTTTCTATAGAGTGTAGGGATAGATAGGTAAACAATATTGGACACAAAATGGACAGATGTAGATATATATTTAAATAAATATTTAAATAGATAGATAGATAGATAGATAGATAGATAGATAGATAGATAGATAGATAGATAGATAAAAAAACAGATAGGTATAGATAGATAAATAAATACATAAGTAGATAGAGAGATAGATAAATACATAAATAGAGAGATAGATAAATACATAAATGGATAGAGAGATAGATAAGTAGATTGATTGATAAATAGATAGATAGATAGATATGTAGGTGGGTAGAGAGATAGACATAAATTTCGATAGACTGGTTGATTAAACGATTAGTAATTTCTAAACAGCTACAC
>JZLH01S0513150.1:909-16185 GCA_001188425.1 Eucidaris tribuloides
TAGCATCTATTGCACTATACTCACCCCTTACTTGTATGGGTGCAGGAGAGGTAGCTTGACTCCGTGCACGCTTGGGAGCGCGAGCGAGCCGTTTAGTGAAGACCGTCGCCTTTTACGATCGGTCGCGGTAGCGGTGGTTAGGACCCGCTTTGCTGCAAGACATTGATTTTGTGAAATGAAACGTTTAGGCTATGTAGTGTACAAAAGATGTCATTTATTACATTTCAATGGAAAATGTCCTAAAAGTTTGAATTTGAATTTTAAATTTGAATTTCAACTTCCCGATAATTCGCCCGTCTGTCAGTGAAATCTTGGTGGACAACCTTCGGGCAACTTGTGATTGGTTGACGGGCGCATGTGCTGTGCACGCTAGTTCAACCATTGGTATCAACGGCGTGCGGTTGAGATTTCTGCCGTGAACCGTGGATGACCGGCGAGGGTTGTTGAAAGGATTGTGAAAGGAGACGGTCCGGCTACAGTTGCCAAGCACACATGGGGACAGCTCCATACTTTTGTGTACAAAGTAATGGATGGCCTAGCTTATGCAGGTTTGGCACAGAAAATTGCTCTGAAATTCAGTCTTTTACAATACTCTACTGAAATATTGTTTTGATATGAGTAGTCTATAATCTGTTAAACATTATATGTTATGAAAATTATGGATTCAACATTTCAGAAGTCTGTTTTAATTTTTCTAAACATGTGGGTCCAGCATTTAAATTTTGCAAATGCAATTTTATAAAGTTGCTCTTGCATTCAATTCACACAGTGCAAACTTTGTTCGTTTTTTCCAGTAGAGGGCGTATGTGGTCCATATAGCTCTGCTTAGGACCACATACACAGTAGGTGTGTTGCCAAGCTAGTATGAGGTAATACAGCATCTTTTGCTCTGTATTACCCCATAGTTCTACGGGTGACTCTGTGTACGATTATACAAGGCCCAAAATTGCAATTTTAAATAAATGTATGAAATATTTTCAGCTTCAATGAATGAATCCACATGATTTCTTCAGTTCAGGTAAGAAAGTTTGGTTCAAAACAGTTAACAGATTTGTTTCTGAAATAAAAAAATTCTAAGATTTTTAGGTGCCAGATTTTGGAACCCTGTCACATATCCATGGCATAACTTCACACATTCTGAATGAACATTTACCAAAAAGAGAATACAGAGAGGTGTAAGGGGTAGTATAGCATCTCTTGCACTATACATCCCTTACTTGTATGGGTGGGCCATCCACTGGCCACTCACATCGATCTAACAGACATGGACTTCATACTAGAATGGAATTTGTGATGCATTGATGTTATGAATGCATAAAACAATGTTTAGTGAGCCGGTCAGCCTGGGGTCAGGCAAACGTAATCATAACTTTTCAAATTTTTGTAACCTGGCCTGGGCAATCAGACTACCCACCCATAGAATAAGGGGGTAGTATAGAGCAACAGATGCTATACTACCCTTCGCTTGCAATGTCAATCATTGTGGGACCGTCTATCATGACAATGCAGGACACCCTCGCCAGTCATCCACAGCGCACGGCACTCTGGCAGATTGATATCAATTCTTGAATATAGTGCGCACGGGCTCGCATGCCGTCAACCAAGCAAAAGTTGCTCAAAAGATGTCAACCAAGATTTCACGGACAGATGAATGTATCGCCAAGTCCACTTTGCAGCAAATAAAGACAATTTAAACTTTCAAAAGGTTGTTTTACATTGAAATGTAATTGATTAAGTCTTTTGTACAATACATGAATTTTCCATGCCACAAAATTCATGTCTTGCAGCAAAACAGCGGTCCAAACAACTACTACTATGAGCAAAAGTAAGATGCTGGTCTTCACTACGGATAACTCCCAAGTGTGGGACTACCTGACTACATTGTACTCCCACACATGGGGACAACTCTATACTATACAGTGCAAACTTTGGTGTGTGTTTTTTTTTCCAGTGTTGGGCATTTGTGGTCTGTACAGCTCTGCTCGGGACCATATCTGACTTACGAGTAGGTGTGACTACTAAAAAATCATCCTGTGAATTTTGTTTTTGCCTGTTGATATACTTCCAGCCATGTGGATCTAATTCTTGATTAAAATTTGCATGACAAGCACTGGAGCCATTTCTTGTTTTTATTTTCAACCCTTAAAGGGACTGAATCGTGGCGGCCATCGACCGGCCTGATGAGAACAAAACTCAGGGCCGTCACCCTGTTCGCTAGCTCCGTTTCGAGTTACATACTGTATACGCGGTGTAGTGTTTATTTCGTTGCATTGCTCAGCGGACCGCGATGGACGCGCACGCTAATACGAAAGAGCCTGAATAATCAATTCGGCACGTTTCGGTAAATTTGGTAGGACCTCCACTCAGTTTGCTGCTTCTCATTAGCCGTACTGAATACACGATCTGCCAGTGCGCTGCTGCGTGCATTGAACTGGTTTCGCAACACATCAACACCCACGCGCAACGGAGCTAGCGAACAGGGTGACGGCCCTGAGTTTTGTTCTCATCAGGCCGGTCGATGGCCACGATTCAGTCCCTTTAAAGGCATTGTATAACAATGTTTCCAGCTTAAAAAATCTGAGCTGCATGATCCCCATGCTACCAGTGTCTCTGATACGGTCTAAAAATGAAGCCCTGAAAAAATTGCACTTTAAAACAATCATTAAGTGCTTTAAAAAAGTGAAAATCATTGAGAGACCATTCCAGCTTTCCCCCATAGACTGCTGTGTTGCAGAATTTCCTATCGCCTGATAGGAAATTAATGTGTCAATTTGTATCTGCACATATTGTACTAGTGACAGCATAACTGTCCAAACTTTTGGGTTCTAAGGTGTTTATTTGTCCATTCAAACACTGTCAGATAGCAAAGTTCGACAATTTTTTAAACGTGTCTTCCACAGTGTTATATAGTGTCTTTAATATAAATGTGGCATGTGCTCAATTTCTCCCATATGCACTGAGGATAAATGTAAGGGTGTCCTATGTAGTAAAGTTGGTCACGATTTGCTGTCTGCAACTCAATCAATTTCTTTATATGCATAATATGGTAAACTTGCAGAAATGAATAAGAGTCTGATGTGTCAGACTTACAAGCATACGTAATGAGAACTGGGTAACAGAGGGAACTGTGTTCCATATAGAGCTTTCACATCTTACAAAACTAATTGCCATTGATCATTCAAACTTCACTGCAGAATTACTTGTTGACTGTATTTGTTTTTGATACATAGTGATACTAACAATTTGTCTGTTTCATGAAAGTTTAAAAACGTTTCGTGATGTGATTTCTTTGTGTATTTTTACACTATTCTGCCTCCAAGAAGTACAATGAAAAGTCCTACATTTCAAAGTTTGATTATATGATCTTTCCTTTATTTTACTTCCATGGTCTGTTTTTAATAGGTTTATGTGCTGATTGTTTTGATACAGAATACAAAATCACAAGAGTTTCAACCATGGCGTTACCACCAGCTCTAGCAGCTCGACTGAAGAAGCGAGGTATCTTGCGAGAAGATCCATCAGCAAACTTAAACAATGGTATGGACAAACTTTACTTATCTATATATTTATTTATCTTATTGTGGTTGCATGTAAATTCAAGTCCACAGCATATGTCACATCTGCAGTGTAGATGGTTCAATATGCTTGAAATTAAATCATACATGCAATGTACTGTTTGTTAGCAAAATGAGGAAACAATGGTTGCGCATTGATGCAGATCATTTAAGATATATTTAAAACTAATGAGAAAATTTCATAATTTTGTTATTTTTGTTTTTGGTGGGGGACACTCACCCCACATCTTGGCAGATATATGCCATGTGCTGCAAAAAACGAAAAAGAAAAAATGGGAGGCTTCAAAACTAGTAGTGGTGTGAAAAAAAGAACATTGGAATAAATATCGGAACCTCTGGAATTCACTTCGTTTGGTGATGGGACGGTCTGTTCACACACTTTTTGCAAACAAGGAAAAACAAAAGAAGAAGGGGAAACAAGTCTCCAAAAACAGTATAAATGTGAAATCTGCTTAAAAAATGATATTGCAATTCTATGGAATGAGGATTCTTGTCATTCAATGGAAAGTGTGATATGCATTGGAACAGGTTTTTCAGTCATCCCTGTGGCACATACCTACAATAATATTCTCAAGTTACTTGTTCAGTGTTGGTTGATGTCTACTTTCATTCTCATTTTTAAACAAAAGGATTTCAACCACAGATAACAACTTTCCTCAGGTGTTCCCACAATTACATTGGGACCAGTCACTGTAGTTCAGCATGTACATGTAAAATAAGCACACCTAAAAACAGAGTTAAAAGTTATTTTAGTACCTTTATTTCTTTCTTCATTTAGATCCCCAAGAAGAAATCATTGCGGCTGATTATTCTGGAGATGTCCAGCCTGATATGAGCAAAGAGCAGATAATAATTGACAACGACAACCTACCATCAGGCTGGTGGAAAGTCAAAGATCCACCCAGGTAAAGTATGTTTCCTGTAATTTAAAAATCTACTGTTGAGCAATGTTACAAGTGAAAAAAATACTGTTATTCCCTCAATGTTGTACACGTGAACTTGTTTTAGTTTTTAGAATAAGGCAATTATGTGACCTGTTATACATGTACCTAATCAGGGAACTTGTCAAAAGTGTTGACTGTAATATATCAAGATTTTGGAATATACATAATGTTAGACACTGAAAGAAAACAGTTAAAGTGTCCTCTCTATGCAGGTTAATTTATGTATAGTTATTTGCTATCTAGGGAGTTAGTTTGGTGTCCTCCATAAGCAGGGTGTCCCTTTTGTATAGGTTTCAGATCCAATGGGTTTGACTCTATTTTCTCTTCCTTCTTTACATATTCCAATTGCAAAATAAATCAATGATTTTCTACTCCCCCCCCCCCCAAAAAAAAAATACAATTCACTAAACTTAGGTACCGGTACTCAAAAAATGCACTTAATGGTAAACATGTATGCTACAGATTAATACTTGCTCACATTTATGAACCTTGGACTAGAATGTTCCATGTTCCGTGAATAAACGTATTCCAACAAGCTGTATGATGTTACTTTTCTGTTTGTATATACTTTATGATTATTGAACTTGCCCAAAGATTATCAGTGATATCATTTAGATTATTTCACTTCCTTTTGTTTTTCAGTGGATTCTATTACTACTGGGATTCAAACTCAGATAGTGTGTCTTGGCTGCCTCCAACAGGTAAATAATCTACTTTTATATTACATACATGTAAGTGAACCAGGTCCACATGACAAATTTTCCAATCATTTATTTTGTCAACACCCATAGAAATAAAGAGATTTTCACATAGGTCAAAATGATAATCCTAAATTTTTTAATTTCATCAGAAAAACACCTGGGTAAATTTTGGGATTTTTTTTTTTTAGGAGGGGGGGGGCATGAGATGCTGGGAGTCCAGTTTGTACAAGGACCAATGATACTTCTACTTCCACTACCATAACCATTACCACTACCATTACTATGTAAGTAATGCTCAGTTCAGAGTGCATTAGTGCAAATTATCAACACGAGGTCACTTTTAGCACTTTGGGTGCTATTGGCGCACCAGCTGGCCCACGGATAACCTCAATGAGGTACTATCGGCACACCGGTTCGCCGAGAAGACAATCAATGCCATATCTTTTAACCTGAGTAATAAACATCACTGATATTCCTATCAGTGACATTTCTTGTAAAATGATGACACATTGAACCAACTTGAGTAAAAATGTTTTGTCCCAATAGCATTCGGGATTTTACAAGAAATAATACATTTTTGAAGGGTTATACGTATAAGTACACAAGTGTGCAGTCTCTGGTTAACACATAAAGATTTTTAGCCCAGCACCCAAAGTGTTAAATATTCTGAGCAGCCTAGTGTATTTTGGATTATTTACAAGTACATGTAACTGATTAAAGTGCACTATTTCCATGTAATAATCAATAAGATTTTACTTTATCACCAGTATGTCCCATCATGGATACGACAACACCACTTTCAATGTGATATTGAAAGCAAAGTAGAAATGCATGTACGTGAGTGTGTGTTGAGAGAAAATAATGCACATCTCTATTATGGTAATAAATCAGGGAAAATATGGTGGATCAAACAACTTGGCCATTTCACGAGTAATGCGCATGAAACTGGGCACACGCATTGGTCTTGAGGTAAAGATGTGCAAGACACATTTGAATGTGTCGGCAAATGCATTGTCCTGGTAATGGCATATTATGGCAATAAATCAGGAAAATATTGCAAATCAAACTACTTTGTCTCTTTTTGAGCACTGATCTTGAAATTTGGCATATACATTGATATTTTATTGTTTCGGGAGACTGTTGGCACATAAGGTCATCTTGAAGTGGTGGGGGTATTAATCACCTTCAGTGATATTTCTAATGATTGTTATTGTTTGTATTGTTATTATTGTTGTTATTAGTAGTAGTACATGTGCTGCATTTATTGTACTTTCTTTTTCTATAATTCAGACCCCAGTGCTAACATCACGTTGTCTGCAAACAAACTGAAAGAGATTGAAGAAAAGAGAAACAGATTACGAGAGGCCCAGCCAAAACCACCAGGAATGGACTTACCCTCCCAGGTAAGTTTTTTTGTGTTATCATCATCATCATCATCATCATCATCATCATCATCATCATCATCATCATCATCATCATCATCATCATCATTTACATCTATTTTCCCCTCTTTGTAGTGTTGCTCTTTCATTTTATTGATGGCCCTTCTCCAAGCTTTTTGTTAAATGTGTGTCTACCGTGCATGAGACCAGATCCGTTTTACTTTTTCTCTTCCAACTTGATTGGGATCTGCCATAGAGATTTGAGCCCGACACATGAAAATTTATAGTCTTCTGTAATATAAATGGCTTTCCCCTTCCTTGCCATAAGACCATCATAATCTTCCAATCCTTATCATCTGTGAGATCTCTACCAGGCGTAAGTACTCAAGGGTGGATTTGTTGCCAGTGAGAAATAAATAAATTGATAAATAAATAAATAAATAAAATGAATAAATGAATAAATTGACAAATGATTAGATAATTAAATAAATAAATAAAGTGAATAGATAAAGTAATACATAAGTACATAAATAAATGAATAAATAAATCTAATCATTAAAATGACCTAATTTTCATTAATTTATTTTTTAATTTATATATTTATTTGTTATTATTATTATTATTATTATTATATCATCATTATTATCTGGAATTTTATGTTTTGTTTTTGATATGCAGATTGGGCCACATGTTCCTTCTACCATTCCCCTACCACCACCAAAGGCCCCACCCCAGCGATCATCCAGTGAAAAGTCCAGGAGAGAACACAGAGGTATGTGGTAGATGGTAGAAGACTTCAGTATATATCAGAAAATAAATAATTTCCATGAACATTCAGTTATGTATGTCACTAGTATATTTTGGGTAGTTTTGACACGGTTCATGAACTTGAATACACAAGCAATTTATTGTACTCGGCTCAAACTGTATTAATTATTAAACGTTTTGTCTATGATTTGCACACCCCCAAAATGCAAATGCACTTCTCAATCAAATAAGCTAAAACATGTAAATATTCACATAAATCTTCACATCTCACAAAAGCCTTGTGGCTGAAAAATTAGGTTTTGTGAAAATAAGCGCTGATAAATTCAACCAGAATGCCCCAACGTAACATCCCTCATAGAAATTGAATTTTACACAACTGTTAAAGTAGCTTGATTGCCAGATTGGATTATTGTATCATCTAGTGAAATCTGAATATTTGCTAGTCAAAGCTTACAAGATCAAAAACTCACACCATTGCATTTCAACAATTGTCAAGCAATCCTCATTTATATGTCAAATATTTGACAACATAATCCAAAATTTTGATAATTGTATTTTATGGACCTTTCTTTATTTGGATCAAATCTGAGTAAAAACACTATGGTGTGCAAATCAAAAACACAATCATTAAATTCAAATGGACAACATTTGGGGATCCATTCAGTAATGTCAACAATAACCAGGTTAGCATATTTTCCAGTTTTTGTCATATTTCCTGAGCAGTGTCCAATATTATTTCAAGCTTGTGTTTGTAAATTCAATGAAGAGATTTATATTTTCCTTGCTATTTGCGTTGTTAACAGGCCTAAAATGCCTGCTAGGAAAACTTGTCAATGGTTATTAAAGGTATTGTTTTGCAATGCTTCCAATTTAACCCCCCCCCCAAAAAAAAAAAAAAATCGAAGCTGTATAATAGCCTTCATGGTTATATCTCTTGTGTGGTGTAAAAATGAAGCCCTGGGAAAAAAATCATACTTCTAACCCATCATTGAGTGTAGCTTTAAAAGTGAAAATGATAAGTGAACAATAATTGTACAGTACACAATTTACCTCATAGACTTTGGTGATGAATAAAGTATCTGGTCAATGTTTATTATCAAAGTGGTATTCAAGAATATCTTGAAAGTGCTAGCAAAAAACAAACAAAAACCCCCCGAAAATATCATCGTATATCCCAGATATTAAACTTTTTTTTCTAATTGATTGTCAACATTGTTAAGTGATGCTTGTAACAAAGATACTATTACCATAGAAACCACCTGCGAGGTCATCCACTTGTTTGTCATCATCCTTTTTCTTGTCTCATCTTCCAGAGTCCAGGAGGAGGCAGAAAGATGAACTAGATCCCATGGATCCTAGTGCCTACTCTGATACACCAAGGTATTTCACTCTGTGTATATATGTGTGTGTGTGTGTGTGTTTGTAAATGTTGTTGAACGGGGACATAAGTGTGACACTCCACATTTAAACCAGGGACCATCCCAGACAGGGATGGTCCACGTTCCTAGACCTAGTGCAAACAATTGCAAATTTGAAAAGCAGCCATATGAGGGCATCATCACCTTTTTTTTCTTACTGTGCACAAAAATCGTCCCCGATTACATGTTAAAAATCACACACAAAATTTTATTCACATGGTCATCCTCGGTTGGAATGCAGTGTGTCTGCGGTTGGTGGTAGGATATCACACACAAATGTCCTCATTTGCATAGTCTGTAATCAATTAAAATTACGTCCCGATCGACGAGTGAAAACGTGTGTGGTGTGTGTGTGTGTGTTCGTGTGTTGTGTGTGTGTGTGTGTGTAAATGCTTGTTTTAAACGGGACGTAAGTATGACACTCCACTATCAGATGCGGACGTATAGAAAAACGCGGGACTGTCCCACCCTCAAATGGCAGAAATCAAACGTAAGATGCGCTGCAAAGGCCCATAGAAAAGGTCCAAATTTGTGTGCACCCTTAAACTCCCTAGTTACTGTGCTGAATATCATACACTACACAAACGTCCCTGATTGCATGTTGACACGGAATTGTTGGTCCTCGATTGCATGTATGTATACGGAGTGTCGGTTTGTTTTTTACTGTTCCCGTTTGGCTGGCAGTTACACGTATAGGTTTCTGTGCTGTGTGTGCGTGTTTGTGTGTGTGTGTGTGTGTGTGTGCTGTGTGTGGGTGTGCGTGTGTGACTGTGTGTGTGTGTGTGGGTTGTGTGCGTGGTGTTGTGTGTGTGTGGCTGTGATTGTGCTTGTGTGTGTATTCGTGTGTGTGGGTGCAGGTGTGGTGTGTGTGTGGGAATCTGCGGTCTGTGTGGTGTGTGTCTGTGTGTGTCTGTGTGTGCATGTGCTGTGTGTCGAGTTTGTTAACTCGCCTCCCCACCGTGGATGATTTTGGATTAATTTTACTGTACAAACCCGATGTACCTTCCAGGGGGCGCGGGCCACGTTTTTAGATCTTGTTGTAATTGAGTGCTTATGCGGCATTACACCAGTAAGCAAGGTCTGTGGCGGTATATAGAGACGTCCGCATTTGGAGCGTTGTTACTTAATGTATCGTCCGCAGTTGTCGAGTTTCGTTCCTCATTGAAGGCAAGGTTCACCCTGACATCATGTTGGTTTTGATAAAAGCAGATACAATAAGAGAAACATATTAATGGAAAGTTTGCGCCGAGAATCCACAAAGATAACAGGAGTTATGAGGTTTCAAGTTTTAAATTTGTGAGTCACATGCGAGCAGTTCCCTATATGTCATCTGATTACAATTCGTAAAATTCCCGTTTTCTGCAAAAATTTGAAAATGATTTTACCTGTGCATTCAATATATCATCAGGAACATTATTTCACACATGCTTCTATTGAAAAAAAACCCCATTCAATTATCTATGAACCATTAAGAAAATGGCCAATTTATGGAAATTTATATTACATGACATATGGGAAGCTGCTCGCATGTGACTCACAAAATTGTATACTTTGAAACCTCATAATCTGTTATCTTGGTGATTTTCGCCAAACTTTCATCTGTTTCTCTCATCGTTCTGCTTTTATTGAAACCAACTTGATGTCAGGGTGAACTTGCCTTTGATAGGTAAAAATTGCCGTGTGTGTCCTCGGTATTACCGTTACAAACACAAACTCACACACTCACACACAGATACACTCACATTAAAAAATTGTACGTCCTCGGTCGAAGGTGATTACACGTATGTGTGTGTGTGTTGATCCCTGATATCACCTACCAATTCAAAATAGTTATTACTTCTATGATCATATACAGAGTACCGCAAATATTAATGCAAATCTCAAAATCTCTTTCGTTTGTGCACAGAGGAACGTGGAGTAGTGGTCTGCCCTCGATGAACGAGGCCAAGACCGGGGTGGACGTGACGGCCAACGGACCTCTGTACCAGATGAGGCCTTACCCGAGTCCTGGGGCCGTACTCAGAGCAAACAAGGCCAATCAGCCGATTCAGCCGATTCAGCCAACTCAGCCAACTCAACCGTAACTGACGCAAATTTGACAGTTTCTGCTGGAAAAGTCAGTTAAAGCATGGAGAACTTTCGGTTGTACAAATGTGAAACATTTGAAAGACTGAGACATCAGATGAATGGACTTTGTGGGCACAGTGGGAGCTAGAGAACTGAAGCACATCAAGATTTGATAACTACAATTTCAACATCATTTCAATTGACATCTGCCTGTCCATCCCCCCCACCTTGCCCATTGTCTACATCAGCGGGACCCTTGGATCACTCAAGTGTGATATAAGAGTGTTGAGACTTTTGTCCTCACATGGGTTATTACCAGTTGGTCGACGGCCATGTGGTCTATTTGCCATTTTATCTAATATGCTATGCTAGTAACTCCCAATATCCCAACCATAACCTACGGCCAATTAAAAGTCGAAAACCCAAACTGTAATCTCAAACCCCAACCCTAATCCTAAACCATAATTTTACTCCTAATCCCTATAATCCCACATTGTGTTGCTAGACTTACTGGGTAATAGGCCAAGTGGTGAGGTACCCATGGATTCATACCACCTCTTACAAATTTCTTCACTGTTGTACATTCCAGTCAGGGCCCCTGGAAACATATTTCTTTCTGCAGGGTGTACTGTGGACTTTTGGACAGGGTGCTGTAGTACCCCAACACCCCCAGCTCCTAGGTGCCTACCCTGCTGGAAAGAACACAGTGTCCCACAGTGTGAAACTCAATGTGAATCACAGTGTGAACACATGGTGAACACAGTGTGAAATCTCTTCACAGTATCAAATACGAGCATTTTAACATTGTGAATCGTCAATACACAGTGTGAAACAGAACATCACTATGTGAACACTCTGTGAAAAACCTCACCACAGTATGAAATCATCTTCACACTGTTAAATTTGGGCATTTTCACATAATCCACAGTGTGAATACACTGTGAGCACACTATACGACACTGTGTTCATTCCACCAGGATATGACATCCCATATCATTTAAATACAATATTTCTAGGGGTGCAGTGGCCCCTCTACAAAAATGTTGGGGTTCTGCAGCACCCTCAGTCACCCCAGTCCCCTGGGGGATGATTCCAGTGTCCATCCCCCTTTCCATACGTGTCTTCTCATCCATACTTTGTAAGTCCAAGTCCCTTCCCATAACCTGAGTCCATTACTGACATCCAGGTATTGAGGTAATAGTTATCCAGTGCCCTAGTCTAGGGTTTAGACTGTTCTCTTTTTTGCCCTAATCATAAGGCAGTTCAGGAACTTAACCCGTTGGAGACAATTTGATTTCACTAAAACACTCATTTTCCACAGACCTCAACACGAGTTAACTCGTACTTGGTCTCCAACGGGTTGAACAAGCATGATGAGTCTGCGACGACTTACACTAGCTTTCTGCTCACTACGCTCGCAGGTAGCTTCGCTCCGGATGTTGGTAAATTAAAGAGCAGTCCAGAGCGGATCTAGAGGGTGGGGGGGGTGCAACCCCCCCCAAAAAAAAAATCGCGCGGGAATTTTTTTAAATCTTATTCTTTTTTTTTAAACTTTAATTTTAAATAGTGGTGTTTTAGATGCAGAAAACCCATTTTCACACACCGATTTTCAAAGATTTCCCTACTGTGGAGGGGACCCCCCTCCCCACACCCTCCCCCTCGCTCGCTCCGCTCGTTGGACTCGGTCGCCGTTACGCTCCCTGCATTACCACCCCAACCCCCCACTTATAAAAAGCTGGATCCGCCCCTGCCAGTCTATGACTTAGACTACTGGTGCCCGAATGATGGAAGGCGAGTGTGCCTGAATTTTGGCTGGTATACTCGTCCATTTTGGCATTTAGATTCATTCTGGAGGTCATGTGTAAATATTTGTAGGTTGGGGCAGGGGCGGTGCCAGGGTAAAATCTTACGGGGGTGACGGGAAGTTCATGGCCAAATCATATCCGTTCACAGCCAAATCATGTTCGTTCACGGCCAACCAAGTGAAAAGTCAAGAAGTTGGGGGTCTGACGTGAAAAACTTTCAAAGCCAAATCCACTGGAAACCATTTTCATGGCTAAATCATATCTGTTCCTGGCCAAACAGCCAAAATCTGGGAGGGGGGTGGAAAGTTTCCAAAACACCAAAAACCTCTTGATTTTCATTATGTTGAAAACAATAGTGGAGCAGCCGACGCCCCTGCCCCTTGGTGCCGCCTGTGGGATGTGATATCCTGTGTATACAGGATTGTACACCCCGTCACGATTTACTGTATTGATTTTAATCTATGTAATGTATCAAAATGATTGTGATATTTTCAAGAGGATAGTATCCACATTGTTGTAAATAATGACTGTTTGAACTAAGAATTAAACTTTGATAACACAAATTCTGAGTATAATCCATACTGTATTTTTTTAGTTGTATTAACGTTGAGGGAGGGAGGGGGGGGGGGCTTGGAGGCCCCCTCGACATTTTGCATGATATGTCTGCAACAAGAAAAGCTCTCTCTGCGATGTTTCATGATTTTTTTCCTTTGAATCTCCAGCCTCTTTTAAGACCAAGTTTACGAACTTTCCGAAGCTGCGCATAATTTTGTACCTGCATTTAGGTTAAAACTTGGTCAAAAATGTGATTTTATGTACAATTTTAATACAAATTGTGTTTTCAGCCAGTAGTCATTAATGTATGCATGTTTTTGCTGTAACTGATTCAAATTAATTGATTTTACATTGATTATAATCACAAATGCATCACTGCCTAATTTCCTTGAAAAAAACAAAAGGTTGAAAACAAAAAATAGATAAGAAATTAAATTTGATATTGTAATGATTTTCAAGTACATTTGCTAAGAATACTACAAAGACTTTCTGGACCAAAAACAAGTACATTTGGAGTAAAAAGTGTGATTTCATGCAGTTGCTTAAATTATGCATAAAGTAGCATGATTAGCATAATAATTGAAAAGCAATAAAAAAAAATGAACCCCACAGTTTTGTAGATTGTGTTCGTGGCCAATATGCATGTTGATTTTCATCGCGATCTCAGGGCCAAATAATCTCCCAAAATTACCCGGCCTAGTTAGGGGAAATAATGATAATCTTGTGTGATGTGTCTGTGATAACTCTTCATCTCTTTAGTCTTCAGTGTTGATGGTAATTTTGTAATTGGATATGGTATTTAAATATTGTACTTGGTATATTTGTTTTATGTGGATATGGATGTGTTGTGATATATTGATGACAATGAGAATGTTGGTTATGATGATGATATTGATGATGATAATCATTGATGATGAATGATGATGATGATTGATGATGTTTATTGATGATTGATAGTGATGATGATGATATTGATGATGCTTAGCGATATTGACGACAATGCTTGATATTGATGTTGATTGATGATTGATGGCAATGATGATGATGATATTGATGATGATGCTTGACGATATTGACGATGACAATGCTTGATATTAATGATAATGATTGATGATATTGATGATAATGATGACTGAGTGTGACAATGATGGCAATGATAATGATTGATGATGATAGTGATGATCGATCATAATCCTGATCATGTTTATGATCATCATTTCAAGTTCAAGTTTTATTATTGCTACGCACAACTTTTCAAATTTGCATTTTTCGTGCTTCCATACTTTGGCTTGAAGTCATTGACATTAATTTTTCAATTTGCAATAATCCTAGTTCTCTTTCAGTCACACAGGGTTCAAAATTACGTAGTTTAGTTCAGGTTAAAAGTAGCGCAGTAATTGTTCTACACAGGGACACGGTAGATTATGATGTCGCAAGTTAGCAAAATTATTGAAACACCACTACATATCATGTTACTGAGCGGCGTTCTTTACACCCAATATTGAGATATTTAAAGAAGCGTATTTTTTTACAACAGAACATAGCCGCCTGACCAGACTTCAGGAATTGTCAAATATTTACACGTACAACAGTGAATCGTCATTGATTACTAAGAAAGGATGGAAAAAAGTGTAAAATTAACTTGTGGGCTACTTCATACTTTTAATTGTAAATCTGATGGGGTGGGGACAAAGTGTGTGCTGGATAACTCCCATCAGGTAATACTCGTATTCAAACCATGGACACATACTAGAATGGATACGCACACAATGGCTCACATTTACATATCCTCGATATAATGTTTGAATGCTCATAATCAAACCAGGGTGCAAATAAACAAGGCAAACGCCAAGCGTTGTCTCGCCTGCATATCGCAGTCATGAAGAGACTGCATGTCAAAACTGAATTTGGTGATTCCACGTCAAAGCTGTAGAAAGTTATTAGGTGTACAACATAGCACAGTGCCAGTCATGGAAAGTTCATTGACGTTTGACCTTTGATCTTAATCAAATTCAACTCACATTCGAACTTGACCTGCACCTTCAAGAGATGGACCTCTTG
>JZLH01S0513184.1:6173-25966 GCA_001188425.1 Eucidaris tribuloides
CACGAGAGAGATGTTCTTTTTGATGAAATGATCTTTCATGGAGAGATTATCTCAGGTATTTATACTTCTCATCCCTGGTGACGTCTGCTAGTTCTTCCATCGAGTTTTCAGCTCTGGGTGAAATTCTAAGGTGATGATGATGAAACTTGTGTAAGATGTGTGTGGGCTGCTGCGTCCAGCAATCCTACTTGACTACCATCATCTGTTTCATATCCATAATGATGCTACGTCGATGATTGTAGTTGATACCCTGTGACATCCTCACTGGCAACAACATGTGAAGCAAAAATATGTATAGAAACAGCACAAATTCATCGGATTACATTTTTTCTGCCTTTTGGCACTTCTAAGCTTGTGAAAGGAAAGCTCATGAATAACAAATGCACTGACTTGTTAACCCTATTTGTCAATTTCAACAGAAAAAGCATGAGGCTAACTCGTCATTTCAACTTGTAGCACAAAAAACAAGTAGCAATATGTATGGAGCGAATTATTTGGTGTGATGGGTTAGTGGCACTGTCCACAAATTAAATCTTGGTCAGCTACAATTGTGAGTAACAGGGGGCAAACCCAGCATGCCAATTCCTGGAAATCCCTTTTGCAACACTGAAGATGTGGGCATAGAGTGAGTTAGCGACATTTAGGGCATCATATAGCAATAGTAATTTTACTTTTATGTGGTACCGGTCGGTCATATAATATTACTATTGACGTGCTCGCGAATCAGTTTGTAAAGACTCGTCAATTTCTTTTCCTGTACGTTTGTGCTGGCTAATGAACATTTTTGCAGGGACTTTTACAATGAAGCAGTAAGTCATGCTTGCCACTGCAAGTCTCAAACTTGGAGCAAAAGCAATTTTGATATGTTTTACAAAATTGATTGCTTAGCAGTCATTTGTGGCAGAATGATGAAATGAGCCAATGTACACGAGAAGTTAAATGACATATGCTACCGATTTTGGTGATATCAGTTTTAGCACATATTTTGAAAGATTAAAGATGGATCTGGGTCGCCTTATTTTTTCATACACTGTATAGGCGTTCAGTGCCCGGATGTTGATGTTAGCTTTGTCTGGCAATCAATCTATGCACAAGATGCCTGAAACTTATGTTGAGAATTGTTGATTGTGATATGTGATGCAGATGATTTTCTTGGTAATCATACTTAGCGAGATGCTCTGACTAAGTAATGAAGATAATTGATTTCACTATGTGAATGCAGATTATTTTCTTGTAATTTATTCTTACGAGATGCTATTAACCTCAAGATCGAGATAATCTGATTGGATATGTAATACAGATGATTTTCTTGGAATCTTATTCTTACGAGATACTTAAACTTTAAGTTCTGAAGATTAATGACTGGATATGTGATGCAGAATGATTTTCATTTTGTAATTGCAGTTTCACACACACAATCAATTCAGATGAGAGCACTTCTTTGATTGTGAGACACCAGCAAAGAGATTAATGGAAGAGAAAAATTCGAATTTCAGCAAACGGCTGTTTTAAACAGGGATCACTTAAGTGAAGATTTAGCAGCATTTTGAACTGTTTCCTCATTCATTGTCCCCTTTTAAACATGGTTTGCATTATTAAAAATTTATTGAGACGCTTGTTCAAGTGCAAGACTTTCCATTCATTGATGGATATGAACAGATATGTAGTTATGCAGTAATATTGGCTGTGAAGATGGACAGTTTATTGATTTGAAAATGTGTGTAGAATGTGTCAGATAAAGGGTGAATTCTGTACTGAAAATTTAAGATATTTTTTAACTAACATTCTCTAGTCGTCTGCGCATGAGCTTTAAAAACCTGAAAATTACGGGGTTTTATGGCATCTATTTTTAATATCGTTAATGCGCAGTGGTGATATATAAGGAGAGTTAGTTTAAGTGAATCAATTGCACTTTCTTGGACATATAGAAGCAAAAAATGCTGAGAGAGAAGGTGTCAATTTGTGATGCAGATTTGTTTTGTATGATATCAAACCTGTTTTGCCTCCATTTCTAAAGAAAGAGTAATAACTTGCTCGCAAAAATCCAGTAATTATTATTGCCTTCTGCTAAGGCTTTGTTCATTCCGACACAAACAAAATATTCATTCCTCCATTTTTAAACAGAAGATTTGACAATGTGAAATTGCCAACATATTTCTAGTTATGGAATCGCCCTAAAGTAACGTACAAGAAGGCGAATATACAAGTCCAGCTAGTGTTGCACATTTTCAAGAGGGGCGACCCTCTTGCTTGAATGAAAAGGAAGTAGAAGTTGACAACAGGTGTTTGGCTATGCTTATGTAAGCTTGATACGGCGAGGTGGCTTTAAATGCTTAATGTTAGAACTTGAGGGTACATTTTTGTGTTGTAGTGTATGTTTGTGTGTGTGTGTGTGTGTGTGTGTGTGTGTGTGTGTGTGTGTGTGTGTGTGTGTGTGTGTGTGTGTGTGTGGTGTATGTAGTTGTGTGTGGTGTTGTGTGTGTGTTGTGTGTGTGTGGTGTGGTGTGGTGTCTGTGTGTGTGTGTGTGTGTGTGTGTGTGTGTGTGGTGTTGTGTGTGTGTGTTGTGTTGTGTCAAGGTGTGTTTGTAGCGGGGCAAAGTGAGGCAGCACGTTATGAAGTATGTCAATGACCATGTAGTGTATAATGGTATGCATGAGTTATTTTACTAATCATAATCAGAGTCGTGCTTACTGTAAATGTATTTCTATAGACAGAGAGGTGCATGCAGACATGCACTCATATTGCTGTTCATAGTTAAATTCGAAAAGATGATTGTGTCATATAGCTAAAATGGGCAACATATAAAGTACTGTGAATGTAAGATTGGAAATTTTGCAGTATTCCTTTTCTTGTGTTCCGCAAAGATCAGACGACGGTTGTAACAGTCTTACGTGTGCTGAAAGGAAACGAGACTGATATTGACATGTGGGCTTTAATTGGAAATTTTTGCAACTTGAGTGCGCAGCGGAACAAGAGGTATAGAGAACTGTTAAATTCAATGGTAATTTGTTAGGTCACACGATCTGCCTACATATCATATTTCAGAAACACAATCTGTGCACTCTCTTTGCTGTGAGTGCCTGTAATATGTTACTAAACATGGACTTTGTGTGGCTCTAATTATCTTTGCATCTAAACCCATTTAGTTGAGCTGGTCAAAATAACTTGATTAAAGGCTATGAGAATGTATATAACGGCAACCAACATCTCATCCGGGTTAATGATGTGAAATTGGCAAATGTGAATGCTGTACCCATTTTCGATAATAGCCACACACACCAACAGCATGTTCGGCTTGAAATTGGCTACTGGTTTTTCCCTGTTGTGTTCTTGATTTCAATATTAACATAATACTGGTATGTTTGATACATATCAATCAGCAGCATGCAGTCCATTGAAAAATGGAATTCATGAGTATTTCTTGAGCTGAAAACAATTGGTAAAGCCAGCCTTTTCCCACGTCATATTTGATCATAAATCAGAACAACGGGCAAGAAAGTATTTCAAACTGAACTCATTCGATGTGATCTTACTTGTGATCATATATTAAGCTTATCAGTTTCTTTTATCATTGTGGATAAAAATGAAAATGAAATCTGGACTTGTACTTGAAATGTTGCAAACTGACATTGCTGCACGATATTATTCAGGATTCTACACCCAGCAAATTGACAATTATCATTTTTCTTTTATCAGATATCTTTGTGAGCCAATTGTTGCAGCTTAAGACTTGCACTTCAAATGAGGGTTACATGATAGATGATAAAATTTCGGGTACAATTCTCAATTTAAATATAACAATAGATACATGTATTATATAATGTATGTGTGTGCGTGTTGTGTGGGGTGTGTGTGTGTTTGTATGCATGTAATGTCACACACAGGAAGCCTTGTGAACAGCGGATAAGCTGTTCTGCAAACAAACAAAGCAAATTATCTGGGGCATTACACCAGGCACTTGATATGTTAATTGTCGTTGCAATCGGTGCAGCTGCATAACAAAGATTTGCGATATCGAGCAATATGACCTGCGCAGGAAAAATTCACTGCAATGCAAGGGAAGTTTGTAATGAAAAGTTCAACACACGATCGTTCTCAGCTTTACCAATGATTTGTTGGTTAGTCATTTGCATATTTCAGGGTGTCAAGAATTACCTTCATTGTGGTTAATAGACCTGTTCCCACCGCCTGATTTTTAAAATTTGTAATGGGAATGAAGCTGTTCGTGTATGTATTAGGGTAAAGGGTTTAGATAGCATCTGTACAGTGAAGAGTGTTTTGAATAATTAAAGTCGTACACACAAGTGCAGTAATGTCACAAGTTGTTTTATTAGAAAGCCAATGAACTGAAACATATAAATGAAAATTGTTGTTGGGGGTTTTTTGTTTGCTTTATATATGTGTGTTTTTGTCCATAGTGGGATTGCTAACGAATACTTTATCTATGATACTTTCAAACTGTGTATGGCATTATATATTTAATACATTGTTATTGTTAGCATTCTTTAGTTTTGATGCTTGGATAAAATAAAGATGAAGTGAGAATTTGAAGAGAAATCTTACTGTGAGTATGTGATAAACTTAAAGTTCATGTATTATCAATGCAATGAGGCTGATTTAGTTTAAACCTTTCATGCAAATGTTAACATGCAGATTTGAGGACCAACTATTTTATTTTGTTTCGTTTATCAATTGACTTGTTTATAATTTATGTATTTTGACGACATAGTGATATGAACAGTTCATAGTGATGCAAATATTGTTCCCTGACCTTGAAAATTAAAGTATCTAGAAGCATGCAGGTCCTCATAGTCCCAGTACAAGGCCTTTAGAAATGTCTGACCTGTTCACTTTTTGTAGGTATACCTGAGCAAGAACAAATAACAGTACCATAATATAGTTTGATGATGAAATTGCTTGCACTAGTAGTTCTATATCAATGAATTTTCAGTAGTACTGGATTCCGTATTAACCTCAGAACATCCGAGTTATTATTTTTTTGCTTCTGTATTTGGTGATGCAGCTGTGTTGGTGAATGTATAATATGGAATTGTATATTTTTATTGAAAATCTTGATTTTCATCAGCTACTAGAGACCAGAGTGAAGCGTGTAGTGCACATTCGGGTCTAGGCATACTATATGAGTCAAATAGATTTCATCACTCACTGATTAAAAATGATCTCAATTATTTGAATTCATATTTGTTTTATGAGTATCATTGTATAGGGTAGATCATTTGTGGTACAAATTACAAGAGAAAAAAAAAATGTGTAAAAAAGTAGAACACATTTTTATATATATAAATACATATATATCAATTTATTGCAAGCCTATGCCTATGATGTACAAATTATGTTCGTAACTTGTAAGAACTTGGTATATTTCAAACCTCCAGTATGGAGATTAACTAAGTTGACTAACTTGTTCCAAGTTTGCTGTGCTCATGGTGTTAACATAGAGCCTTTGGTTTGGGTCTAAAAAACCAACCTTATATTAAGTGGCAGTAATTTTCTGTTTCTTCTTGGATCATAGTATATATATTGGAATTTCTGCCTTTGTCATTGAAGAAAAGTGTTGAAATCTGCCAAAGAGTTTTTTCTTTGTTTCAATTTTACAACCCTGAAAGTTCATTTTAAATTGGCATCAAGTAATGTTTAACGAGTTTGATGAATTCTGAATAAAACAGGGCCTTTATTCCTTGGCTGGAAGTGTGGTATAGTATTTCTATTCTTAGTTTTTTTGTAGAGGATCCACTCCTACGAAGTGTCTTGCTTGATCAAACAAAAGCTGTAATTGGTTGATTAAAGTGGAGTGTATCGGTGTAACAGACATGAATGCCATGTACTGGTACACAAATTTCTGAAAGAATTAGAGAGATGTTATTATTAAAAACAAGCAGTTTTTTGCTGAATTGTTTCCAAAATGTAATGGTCAAACCGCACACGAGATGTTGAAGTGATGCGGGCAGTCGAGAAAAAAGTGAAGATTGTATTTCTGATGTGTTGAAGTGTTCAGTTACAGAACCTAATTATCAGGGGAAGAACACACTTCAACGGTGCCAATTTAAAAGGTGATTCTCTCAGGTGCAACTGTATGTATTCCAAGTATTTTTCAAAGTGCAAATAAACCAGCGTAGTTATATGGACTGTGATTATAGCACACTTATTGCTGAATTTAGATTTGTGCTGCCATTGTTTTTATGAATTAGAAGGAAAAAAATACCATAATAATGTGTAGCATTTTGCTGGTTTGTAATGATATGCAGGAAAGTATGGGAATTTTTTGTTGCATTTGTATGAAGTAAAAAAAAAAATCAACTATATAATTGCTATGCGGTAAACCTGTACAAAATTACAAATTTTGCTTGTGATTTTTTTCTTTGTATGAGTGAGAGAATATGATATCAGAAAACAAAACATTCACAGTGCCTGGCAGAAATTTCCTGCGGTGTTTAAAGGCAGAGATGTCGGAATGAGACTTGTTTTCTTATATATATTTCAGGTAAAAAAAGTTTTATATGGTACTGTATGTAATTTGTGGTAGAAATTGGTGGTCACTGGGTTTTGGGTACAGTGAACCTATCAAACCTCTCTACCTATTTTTTCAAATATCCTTTGAAAAAGTGACAAGATGTCACAAATAAAGAAACTATTTAACAGATACTTGGCAGTTAAACTCTTCATACTTTTGTTGTGCATGTATTTGCATAGTTGTGCGTGAATGTGTGTGTGTGTGTGTGTGTGTGTGTGTGTGTGTGTGTGTGTGTGTGTGTGTGTGTGTGTGTGTGTGTGTGTGTGTGTGATGTGTGTTTGTGCAGTGTGCTTATCTGTTTTGTTCAGATGTTTTGTATAAAGCGTATCAATCGCTGAATGCTCCTCTGCAACTGTTCACTTTTGTTAATCTTACATGCTAAGTAAAAGTTTAAATGTAATCCCAACACCCATTTTTAAATTTGGACATATCATCCCTAGTTGCGTTCTAAAATTATATACATGACCACACAATTCATTTTCCAGACTGCAACAACCAACCGCCTTTAAACACTTAATTTGAGTATGGCATCCCTTTCGCTGAACATTTTCACAGACAAACAACGGCATCAAATGAGATATCCTACGTCATCATGGTGCAGTTTGTTTGCCGCTGGAAATAATGAAATAGAAGATACACGCACATCATTTTGGTGAATATCTCTCCAAACTCAACACACGAGTGGTACTTTAATTTAGTCGCTAAGAAAATGCGAATGTGTTGATTGCATTTTGCCTAGGTGAGCAACACCAATTTTTAATTTTTTTTAGGTGAGCCAATAAATGGCAACTCCTTGTGGCATTTTATTTAAAGACCCCGACACCTTTAGAAATTCGTTTAGCTGGCGAAGTAGAAGGAATAACATCCGCGTCGAGCAGATCATTTTAATAATACACCACATGAGCTGAGTTTTATTTAATTCCAATATAAAATCCAATACCTCCTAATGTAAGATTCAATTGTTTTATATCTTATTTATTAGCTGATGTGTTTTATGTGGTTGTGTATGGTGTGGGTGTGTGAGTGAGGGATGTGTATATTCTGTGTGTGTGTGGTGTGTGTATGTGTAATGTGTTGTGCCTATGTTTGTAATAACGGAGGTATGTGTGGTTTTTGCTGACTGAATGTTGTCTGTGTGTATGTACATTTGTGTATAGCGGTGTCTGTGATGTCTGTATGTTAAGTTCTGTTGCATTTGTGTGTTATAATATACATGTACAATGTGTGTGTGAGTTTGTGTGTGTGTGTGGTGTGTGTGGTGTGTGGATGGATGTGTGTGTGAGTTTGTGTGTGTGTGTGTGTGTGATGTGTGTGTGTGTGTGTGTTGTGTTGTGTGTGTGTGTGTGCTTTGTGTTACTTGTAAAGTCTCTTCTACGGCGAGAGACCCAAATTACATTAAATTGTGATATGGAGGACATTTGTTGCCACTGCGGGAACTCTAGTCTTTATGAGAATCCCCAGTTGTCACAATGTCCTCTGGTTACTACAAATGCAATAGGTGTATCTTCTGTGGGATAATGCTGACCACACGACAGCACACACACACACACACACACACACACACACACACACACACACACACACACGCACACACACACACACACACACACACACACACACACACACACACACACACACACACACACACACACACACACACACACACACACACACACACACACACACACATGCATGCAGACAAAATCACACCCACTCTGAAATGGACAAACGGGAGCGATATCGTAAAAGGTGGTCATCTCACCTATTTTATTCTTTGTCGTCCTGACAATGACATTCACCAGACATTTGCAGTTGATTATCTGATCAAAACGGGAGAACTAATTCGCACGAATTTTCATTCAACACGGAGTATATCGATTACATCATTATAGCCTTAGGTAAAAATGGCTCTTTACAGACTCAAAAATCGAAATAATTATGTAGAGCACGACTCGGCTGGTGTGGATTTAAACAGTTGGTGGTTTATACAAGCATAAGGATTGTCGCCAGTGTAATCACATGTAAATGTGATGTTGAAAGCTTTTGTGGGTTCGTTCGTACACGCCCTCGGAGACAAAAATTGAAATGAATTACAATTTTCAGCTGTTGCACGCTTCGCCGAATGAAGCTACCCCATATTTTTTATTTATCGACTCGATCATATTGTTCTTTATTCTCCAGGACACATTGCGAATGTAAATGTTTGCTCCTGAAATGATTTTTGTTAAACCTTTTGCACGCAACGACATTCCATCATGCGTGATCGCCAATAATCCCCGGCAGTATCGGCAATAATTCTTCCCAGGGCTACCACTCAAAATGTTCATTTCTCCCTACGCCGCATGCGTATTTTACCACACGGACACCATTTTCCCCCTACGCCTCAATAACCCAATTTTCCCCTACGAAAATATGTTTTCCCCTATACAAAATAACCTAGTAAATGCAATAGATTGATCACGATTTCTTGACTTCGCAGGAGATGGGCAAAATGGATGAATATATACGGAAATTGATTCTTCGGGGATTTAAGAATATTTCTGAAAATTGTCAAACCCCCGGTCAAAACCCCCTACACCCTCTGCAAATCATCAAAAAACCCTACTTTCCCACACGGAAGATCATTTTCCCCCGTAGGTATCCCCTACCCTACAACCTACGGTTGGCTAAAATCCCCTTCGGTAGGGGGTGTCCCCTACGAGTGGCATCCTTGATCGGCAATAATTCTTCCCAAATGCCGACGCCCCCACCGTTCCATCTTGTGGTTACACCTGCCCCACTTCACAGGGTATTTGCTCACGAATGATAAGCATATTTACCAATAGGCCTATCAGCGTGACATGTCAGCGAGGGCTTTAGTTGTGTCTTGACAGTGTTTGTCATTGTCATAGTACATCAGTTTCATTTTCTGTCTCTTTTTAGCCACAAGCAAACGTGACCATCGCGTGGTGCACTTCTCGAGCGGAATGAGGATGAAAAGTAGTGGCGGCGACGCGTCGCGACGGTGGTGGTGGTGATAATGATGGTAAAAGTGGCGGTGATGGAGATGGTGGTGGTGGTGGTGGTGGTGGTAGTAGTGATATGGTGGTGGCGTTGGTGATGGTGGTGATGATGATGAAGATGATAGTGATAATGGTGATGAATGATTGTGATGACGGTGGTGGTGGTGATAGTGATCATGATCTTGATGTTGTTGTTGTTGTTGGTCGTGGTGGTGATGATGATGATGGTGATCGTGGTGGTGGTAGTGGTGGTGGTAATGATGATTGATGGTGATGATAGTGGTGGTGGTGATGATAGTGGTAATGAAGGTGGTGATGATGGTGATGGTGATGGTGATGATGGTAATGAATGGTGATGATAGTGGTGGTGGTGATGATAGTGGTAATGAAGGTGGTGATGATGGTGATGGTGATGGTGATGATGGTAATGAATGGTGGTGATGATGGTGGTGATGGTAGTGGTAGTTGTGATCGTGATGCGATGGACGGTGGTGATGATGATGGCGGTGGTGGTGGTAGTGATGATTGAGATGGTGATATAGAAGATGATGATGGTGATGGTGATGATAATGATGATGATGATGATGATGATGATGATGGTGATGGAGATGTGATGGCGGGAGGATTATCAGTTGCATTGCCAAATACAAGATCTATAAGCTGATGAATAGATTGAGAGATTTTTGTGGTAATAATAGAGAAGTGTTTTGATATATTATAGAATGTGCATTCTTCCATTTAATTTTGAATTTTAAAACAAGTAAAACATTGTCTGCCTGCATCGCCCCACCACTCCTACACAAAACTATTGCAGGCTTTGTAGCACAATATTTATGTTTGCTGCAGTAAGTATAAATACAGCATCTACGGGAATATGAATCCTCTACCTGTAGGGAAAAAAGAAAGGAAATTCGTATGCTTACAAACCACAATAATATGTCAATAATTTCAGATACGGGAACAAACTTAACTTGTTTATCTTGCATATATTGTGCCGTTGTTTGATAATTATACAGTAATCGTGTAATCTGTGAATATTTAACTACCATATCCGGCCTTGAAAAACACGACTTGTAAGATTACACTGATAATAAGCATATCTCTCATCAGTCGTTATTTCGAGTGTGTGTGTGTGTGTGTGTGTGTGTGTGTGTGTGTGTGTGTGTGTGTGTGTGTGTGTGTGTGTCGTGTGTGTGTGTGTGTGTGTGTGTTGTGTGTGTGTGTGTGGTTGTCGTGTGTGTGTGTGTGTGTGTGTGTGTGTGTGTGTGTGTGTGTGTGTGTGTGTGTGTGTGTGTGTGTGTGTGTGTGTGTGTGTGTGTGTGTGTGTGTGTGTGTGTGTGTGTGTGTGTGTGTGTGTGTGTGTGTGTGTGTGTGTGTGTGTGTGGTGTGCCTGTCTGTACGTCTGTCTGTCGTGCGTCGATGGCGTGCGTGCCTATCCATTATCAATTTATTCTACACACCGCCATTTTTGAACCATACGAACCGTATTTATCGTGTCACGTTCATTCTTTACCTAGTCGTCATTGTTTTATTTCCAGGAAAGTATCTAACGTTAGGACCATACGCTTCTACAGCAGAGACACTAAACTAAACCTCTTACCGGAATTTATCGTTATTACAAGTAGGTTAATAATTTGTCTTTCAGGCAGTGAGCTACCGTACGTTCTATTTTGCTACAACAAGTTGTAAGCACTGTTCTTGACTTGCCTTGAGAAAAATTCGGTCCGCAACATGTATGTTTGGTGTTTTCACAAATTGAGCTGCCCAAAATCGTCTATATACACAAATCTGCAACAAAGAGGCGCTGCTTAATAATTGTTTCGTGCAGACACCGGGTTCAATACAGCTCAGTGGTGATCTACGAACACATGCCTTTGGTATTTTACAATGATGCAATCAATAAATCATTTGCGTAATTTTTCCTTTCTGATCCAATAACGACCACCGTTAAATCATCAAGAAAACAGAAATGACATCCAATAACGACCACCGTTAAATCATCAAGAAAACAGAAATGACATAGTTTTGATGAACATCAAATGTCATGCATGGGAGATGAAAATGAGTTTTTAACCTACTTGAGGGAAAACTCAAAACTGCCCATGTGTTTGTTTCAAACATATGATTTTTGGAAGACTGAAACAGTCCTGTTTACGTACGTATCGCGGGAGATCGACCGGGGGGGGGACGTGTCCCCCCCCTCAATTTTTCTGGGGGGTATCACCCCCTCGGTTTATAAATCTTAATATATACTTTTTTTCGATTTTGTAATTTTTTCAAAGATTTTGTAATCGACAAACCAATTCAAAGGATAAATGTGATGAAAATAGATTATTTAACTTTAATACTGCGGGTGAGTGGGATTTTAAATTCACAATTTGCACTTTTTAACAATACATGCTCGGAGCGTTCTTCCCCCCCCCCCCCACAATTGTCACTTAGCATCTCTACTCCTGGACATGAGTATTGTGTTATTTGTGTACCCACCCTTGCCAAAAATATTGCAACATACGCTATGACGTATGTATTAGTTAAAGGGTTGTTCCTATAAATGAAGTTATTTTTGAAAAATAACAAATAATTTGAAATGAAGTCAATGAATATGCTTTCTCCTTTCTTCTCCAAGGCGGAGAGATTATCCAATACAGGCGCACCGACGGCAGAGGGGCTGGAACACAAAATTTAGCATCTTTCACCACTCTATCGGGGTGCAAGTTATTCTATTCACCCTAACATCGTAATTCGGTTTTATATTTCCCGTAAAACGGATTTGATGGTCTGGAAAGACTTCCAACACACAAACAAATGCCAATATGTTACTCTGAAGTGGTCGGAGAAAGAAGACCACACAAATCAAAGAAGAAAGTGCCTACTATCTTCATAAGACAGTGGAAAGGAGGATACGCGCCATTAGACAGGACCTGTTCAAGTTGTAATTTCTTATTCTTCCTCAATTCTAAAGGCGGTTTACTATTGCAACCGTTTTCAAATTTACTTTTATGTGACTTTTCTTTACATTGGATATAATAATGAGGAGCAAAGGCCGCCATCTTTAATAAGTAGCCGTATCCTCCTTATCACTGTCTTATGAAGATAGGAGGCGCTTTGTTCTTCGGTGGGTGTGGTCTTCTTTCTGAGACCGCTTCAGAGTAACACATTGACATTGAATGTTTGTTGGAATTCTTCCAAACCATCTAAACCGTTTTACTGGAAAGATAAAACAGAATTTCGATGATAGGGTGAATTAAAGACCCCACCCCTATATAGGGAGGCGATTTTTTTTTCCCGTGGATGTACTTGCATTTGATAATCTCTCCGCCTTGGAGAAGAAAGGAGAAAGGGTATTCATTGACTTCATTTCAAATCATTTGTTATTTCAAATAATAACTTCACAGAGACACATGCCGCAAATCCAGGGGGACAGGGGGACATGTCCCCCTCCATGATTTTGAAATTGGGGACACATTAACATAGCCCGGTATCACAAGAGTGTGATGTCCCCAATGGGTGTCCAACCCCCCCCCCCTTCCCCACATTTAAAATGGATTTGCACTCATGCTAGGAATCATTATGGAAAGACCCCTTCAACTCAAAACGCATGCATTATAGCGTATGATGCAATACTTTTGGCAAGGGAGGGTATATATATCATTTCACTGTATAATTTAGTATAAAACCTATTCAGTAATTCAATTTCACATTATCTCAAGAGTGTCAGGTACTTTACGACACAAAGTCCATCTATTCAGGTGCATTTAGCACTTTCGTATACCGCCCGTCTTATTCCTGGCCAGTGGATCATACATAAGGAATATGTTAATAGTTACCAGTCAAACATGTAATATGTTTGCAAAATTTTCACTTGGTCTCCAGTGTAACAATTTTATGCAACCAAATTATCAGTCTCCTTGAAAACTCACCTGGTTAGTATTATGTAAGATTTGCATAACCAAGCACCCTTGAATCTTCCACTTAAAAAATCCAAAAACATTTCGACGAAAAAAATGACGTGTTCGTATATAGGTCCATTCAATCATTATAAAAGTACGGGTCATATTAAGAGTAAAATACAAATGCTTAGGATAATGTTTTCGTGCAGAGGACTATTTGTTTAACATTTTAACAAACCCATAACATTCGAGAGTAAAACCATTTTGCACAATTTATGATTCTAATTGCACATAGCACATTAATGTTTAAGTACACAAAGAGAACAAAAACAGACCATGGTCTGTGAAAGTCGGACAAAGTTCGTCAATCGCGGCAACCAACTTAAAGGCAGTATACAGTGCGTCTCAAAAAAAAAATGGTCCAATCGGAAATTATTTTTTTTAATATATGAAAATCATATACAACTTAGTCAAATTGGGTATTGTCATAAAGCTAAAGGAACATACTTTCCAGTGCAATTTATTTCATTTCATTTGGTTGTGTCAATCCTGAGATATATTTAAATTTCTTCCGTGACGCGAAATCGCCTTTGTCCCAGTATACTGTATGTGCCGTACATGTGCATGCAGTTACTGCATATTGTTTAACAAAGAAACCCCAATGATAGTGTGAAAAGTATTGTGTAATCGTTCAATTTAGCCAAACGAACATATTTTTCAGGTTGTACATTTCTGATTTCCTATTATTTGAAGTTCAAAGGAGGAAAATAACTTTGACAAAAAGGACTAAAATGAATGAGATGTGCAGATCATCATGATATCTGTCTGAATGCAGTCTGGTAAACAGAAGACATGAACATGTGCAATATCATTTCAATGCCGAGTAAGGTTTATTTGTATTTGATTTTTTTATTCACTAGATAATCAGAAATAAACATATTGAAGGAAAAAAAGGCATTTGTTATTTGTTTTATTATTGATTTTTATAATTTAATTTGTATGAGTTCTGTAAGTAACAATACCACCAATTCAGTTGTCATTATAACCAATACACAAAATTGGGACAAACGTGATTTTGCCTGACTGCACAAAAGTAATCATAACTGTTGACTTATAAAAGCAAATTGAATGGGACTAGGTTTATCAGTAAGAAAATTTATTCTGCTTTAATATGATACCAAATACACATACATTTTGAGAAAATTACATACCTTAAATATTTTTCTCCCGATTGGACCTTTTTTTTTGAGACACACTGTATTGCTTTGTTAAAATGGTGGAAGATGAAATGTTCTCCCATTGTGTAAAAAAAATATATATATATACCTACATCATCTATCAATGCCCTGAAAATCGCATGTTTTGAAATGCTTCTTTTTTTGGGGGAAAAATTCATGGGGTATAGATATTAGTCCCCCAACCCAACCGATTTTTTTTTTTTTTTGGCGCAGGAAACGGAGCTACTAAGATTTGCTTTTAGCTTATACAAATATCACAATATGTCATTGTAAACAAATTTTCAGGAGGTTTAATGTGAAAGATTTAGGTCAACTTTGTCTGATTGACCCAAATAACACTTGAGCTTTAATCCTCTCAGTACTAAGCCTGGAAAACTATGTTGATTGTTTAACACTCTATCACTGCAAAAAACTGGGGTGTTGAATTTAACACCAAGGGTGTTGCACGATATGAATGCCGGAAAAGTGTTGATTTTCAACACCCTTGGTGTTAAAGCCAATGCTCTTGGTGTTTGAAATGATTCGTTTGGTGTTAAAATAATACCTGTGGTATTGAAATTTTTACACCACGTTTGGTATTCATATTGTGCAACACTCTTGGTGTTAAATTTAACACCCAGTTTTGACAGTGTACGTTCCTTATTAAAACACAATCTCAAAAGGTTCTCAATTTTGTCATATAATAGCAGAAACAATTTTAGAGCTTATCAGAACCATTTTTACGTGGAAAAGGTTCGTATGAGAACCGTTATTTAATTTTTTTTTTGGTTCAAAACGGTGCTGGAAGAACTTTTTGTCGATCCAAAAGGTTCTCATTAGCACCCAAAATGGTTCTGCTAAAATGATTCAGCTATTGTGACAAAAATGGTTCTACAACGAACTTTTTTCTCAGAGTGTGTGGTACTGGCAGGATTAAAGCCACAGGCTAACAATGACCACAGTTTAAATATGTGAGCTACATAATCCTCCATGCTCTAATTGTCTTTGATAAGGTCTAAAGATGAAGCCCTGTAAAAAATGTATTTCGAAATGATGATTTAGCGCTTTAAAAAAGTGAAAATCTACAAGCATTCAAGTTGACCGGATTCACCTGCCCATTTTCTCCCATAGACTTACTGTGTGTAGATTCAGGATAGTTTATCCTCCACCAGAGTGTAAATTGTTTATTCATTCATGTCTTGCCAGTGGCAACATAACTGCCCAAACTTTTGTATTCTAGGGTATTATTTGTCCAGTTGAACACTACTATGTAGCTCAGATATCAAAGTTTGACAATTTTTAAATTGAAGCTCCACAATGTTAGCCTATTACTTTACATGAAAACGAAATTAAAACTGTATACTTATACCAGTGGATGTCAATCATGTATAGCCCACGTGGCAGGTTATCAGTCTTAGTATATGTATTTCATTAATATTAATAGGTAAGTCATTTGATTCAGGGGTGATTGTGATGCTATCATTTTATTTTTTTGGTATATCGGTGACACGATGCATGCTCCGGTGAAAATTGTTCCGACAATGCGATCTCCGAACACAAAAAGTCATAGAGTTACGGTTATCAACGCGCTTTTGGTTGCATGTTAGAGCAGGGGAGTCGCGCCAGATATTTTCAAAATTCAGAAATCAGGCAGTTTTCGCAGTGTAATCCATAATTAATACAATTCGTTTCTACTGGGGGCTTATTAAATATTAATGAGCTCAGACGGAAGGAGTGATTAGTAACCAATAAACCGTAGCATTGCCGTTACCCAGCATAGCCTTGGTGGTTGTGCCGCTGACCGGATATCAGTAGGTTTCAGGTTCGAATCCTGTTAGTGTTGGGTCACTCTTTTTCTGAGTCATTAAGAAATATCAGATCAAGCATTTGATCTTATTTATCATTAATTTGGAAATACAGAGATGAACGGCAAATTTATTCTGCATAATCTATAATTGTTTGACATTTTCGCCGCCCCCTCCCTCCACCGAGATTTCACGGCGTTGCCCCTGGGTTAGGGTTAGGGTTTGAGTACAGCATTTAGCACTGGAGCAATTGTCATGGATTCATAATTTCTTCTGGTGTCTGAACACAAAATTCGACTCCGTCTCAAACCACATTTTTTAAAATACAATATATATTATATATATAATATATATATAATATATATATATATATATATATATATATATATATATATATATATATTATATATAATATATATATCCCCCCCCCCCGCATGTAATTATATACAATATATATATACAATTTAGCTTTTTGACATTCTTCGCCCCCCCCCCCTACCGAACACCGAGATTTTTAAACTGGTGCTTGAACCTCTGGTTAGGGTTCAGTTGTTTTTGAGTCAGGTTCAACATTAGGCATTGGCGTCGAACAATTGTCATGCATTCGTAATTTCTTCATGTGTCTGAACACAAAGTTCGACTCCGTTTCAAGCCCCTTGCGATGACTTTTGTGACAATGCTCGAAAAAAAAATGTATGCGATAAGGTGTTTTTTCCTATGGTGGAAATACTTATTCAGTGACGAATTTCACCTACTCTTTCAAAAGTGAATGGTAAGTGAACCCATCCGGATCATACACATTTTCCTACAAAAATAGTATGCGCAAGATTACTGGGATTCAATCAATTTATTTCATCTTTTAATGGCAACGTAAACTTTTCATTAATATCTTTTCAGAGTTTATTTCACTTTTTGCGACGGTGATCATGCATGGAAATCCATAAACAGAATGGTTAAAATAGTCATTATTGTGATTAATCTACTAATTCAAACAAACATTTCTGGATACGTAAATATCTGCTTGCTTTCGTATCGTAATACACGTAAGTGACATCGTTCACTCATATGCTGCTAAAATTTGACAATAATTTCGCAAGATCTCATTACGAAATTCTGCGGTATCGCAAAGCTTGTAAACGACACATTATTTTCACGTGCACATGTTCTGCTGTTTATCTATAAAAATTTATCATGTTTATGTTGTTGTTATTATCAGTTCTATACCACACACATACCACTCTCGTTTTACTGAAGTATAATTTATATTTGTTGAATTCATCGACGTTCTTGATGAAAAATTGCTCCGATATAAGTCACACGGATTATTACTAGATTTAGATCACAAGGTTCCACATTTACAAACGGCGTAAACATGTAACGGGCTCGATAACATAAACTTCACACGCAATTTTATAGATTTATCACTGTCTTTTGTCACGTTTCTCGCGCCGAGCTGAAATCCCGTTCATACTAACATGACCAATACATGTATATCCATTTACACTCCGGTCCTGCACCGGATCAGCACTTCTCCATGAACCTGGCATTGTTCGCGTCGAATCGGCAAGACCCATTCACATTACCCCCCCCCCCAAAAAAAGAGAAAAAAATCAAGTTGTATACATGTAGTGTTGGTACCGTGCATGGTCTCTCATACACAAATCAGTTGTATGTTCAGAAATAATAAATAACTTTAATACTCTCTGAAAGTAAAAAAAAAGAAAAAAGAAAAAAAAATAGAATCTATCATTAAATTTTAAGTGAATACTTTTGATACCCGTAAGTGCTCCTCACATTAGGCCGAGTCCGGGGGTGGCTGCAGTGCTAAACTCCCACCAGGGTGGTTTAAAATAATTATGCTATAGAAAAAAATACTCCAGGTTAGATTACATTACACCAGCATAAATCCACTCACATCAAACTTTCAACACGTTACACGGGGCCCTTCGGTGCTAAGACGGAGACAGTTGTTGATAGTGTGAATGGGGTTCAAGAAGTTATGAGGAAACATTAACGTCAGATTTCGGTTCGTCCCCCGATCCGAGACTGTCTTCTTCACTTTCAAATTATCACTTCTCATCTTTGTCGCTTTCCATTTGCCTCAAACTTCCATTTCAATTACGTGTATTCTCCACATAAGTGGCGTAGTCATGAATCGTATAAAAGGGGGAGGGGGGGGAGGTTCAATTTGCCATCTCATGTGTAATGGTGCAAAATAAGTTTGAGGAGAAATGAATAATTAAATAAATCAATTAACGATTGAAAGAATACTGTAAATAAATGAACACAAAATTATTTAAAAGAATTAATGAATAAGATAAATAAATACATACATAAATGAATACATAAATAAATAAATGGATTAATGAATAAATAAATGAATAAATAAATGAATAAATAAATACATAAATAAGTAAATAAATTAATAAATAAATAAATAAATAAAAAATAAATAAATAAATAAATAATTTAATCAATGTATCAATGAAAGCATGATCGTCTTGTCCCGAGACCTCAGCGTTGATGAAGTTTTTTTTTTGGGGGGGGGCTACAGACCAGGAGCCCCATAGCTACGCCTCTTTTCTCCATCTGCCCCCTTTTCTCTCTGCCTTGTCAATTCTCGTTCTTCAAACTGTTGTATACGGAGATGGCAATTTCTCTCGATTTAGATCATTGTAGAATGTGATCAACACTCCGTCATCCATTACTTCTGTGAAAAGAGACTCTAAATCATAATAACGATGAACGCGTCGGAGCTAGGCAGACCTAATGATTTGTTTGTCATCTTTGGGCACGGACATAAGACAGGAAGGTGATTTTTTTTTCTTTATTCTAGAAAAGCCACGGTGATAAAATCGACATGCTGGCTTAGGCCTACTCGCTGCTGTAAGATTCGTATAATGATACCGATAACATGTTTATGAATTAAAGCGACATTTGTACTGTTCTGCGAGTAGACCTGCCCTACATTCACTTGTTTCTACGTAAAGATCCTACAATGTCACCTTTTAAAGCAACACCTCAAAATTTACCTATATGATTTGTAAAATATCTTTCCTGTACTAGATTAATAATAATATATTTTTTCCCCATATCCTAACGTATAGTGTTGGTACTTGTTATGTATGTTTACAAAAGTTTGTTGAACTCTAATCAATCTAGCAATTTATTTTCATCTCGTCATTAGCATATTTTTTTGACGGAATAGGCGCATTATTATTATTATTATTATTATTATTATTATTATTATTATTATTATTATTATTATTATTATTATTATTATTAATATCATTATTATTATTATCAATTCATTTTTATAGCAGCTACTGCAAAGTACATGACAGAT
>JZLH01S0513186.1:0-10509 GCA_001188425.1 Eucidaris tribuloides
CTCCCTGAAATCAAAAAAATTATGTTGGTATCTCTTAAGTATGTTTTGACAATTATTTCCAAATCTAATCCTGAACAACTTTCTTGATTTACATATCGAAACTTCTTCGTCTGGTTCTTGTCTTTTTATGTTTTTTTTTCTTGTTATTGCTTTTGTGTCGTTGCATTAATTTGTATGTTTAAAGACTTTAATCTCCACAAAGGGCCTCAGGCTTTATTTTTCAAGTTTAAGTTCTCTTTTTCTTTTTCATTATTTTATAATTTATCTTGCAAATATTACTATAGTTCTGGTTAACACCCCTATTTTAGAATCATGTTAGAATAATTCATTTTTTATCTTGGAAATGTTACAAAACAATCATTTTGAAGGAACATCTTATAAATAAATTTTTTTAAAAAGGGTCTTCAAGTAGGCTGCCTTTTGCACGGGATTTTTTCCTAAGGGACATGGCTGTCAAAATAATATAAACATAAACAAACACTCAAGATGAAACATTCGTTTATGGACGTTTACACGTACCTACCGTGATATCGGGTTTCAGTTTCGGGACATTGTTTGATATCGGGTAGGAATATAACGTTACCACCAGGATAATTTTTCTATTTCTCATTTCGTGATTGAGTAGGATTTTATTGGAGCACAATTAAACACCGACTCGGGAATGTTGAAACCGGTATACGTAAAACCATTGTATTCTTGGCATCTCCGGCGGGGGATTGGGACTGATCTTGTCGATTTTCAGGAAAAACGCAGAATTCATCATTTCAAGACAAAACAAATTTCACACACAATGGGAATCCAGGGACACATTGTTTAGCTTACAATAATTCCTTCCAGTGGGCTTGGTGAGTGGTCCTTGGATAAGGGGTCTCGAATAAAAAAATGGTATTTTCAGAAATGTTTTATTCTAGTGTATTTAATGAAAATCTATGAGTACTCCAGTTGAACCGGGATTCACGTGGCCCATTTTATTCTCCATTGAATACGTGTTGCAGATCTTGGTATTTTATTACTCCCCGTAGTGGTAACTTGTTCTTTCATGCAATTATTGCCAATGGGTCCGCATTAATTTTCCAAACTTGTTTGTACTCTAGGAATGTGTAGTATGTCCATTTAGGGTTTCTAGGGACAACTAACCCCTTGGGAACAACTACCCCCGGGCAACTCACCACCCGGACAATTCCCCCGGAGGACAAATCCCCCTAAGGGACAAATTCCCACCTAGGGGACATACCCCCTCAGGACAACTACCCCCAGCGCGACAATTCCCCCCCCCCGTCTAGGGACAATTTCCCCCTCGAGCGGACACTTTTACCCCCAGGACACTAAACCCCGGGACAAAATTTTTCCCCTAGAGGACAACTACCCCCGCGGGACAACTTTACCCCTTAGGGCACACTACCCCGGAGGACTAATTTCCCCTAGGATCAACTTACCCCCAGCACACTACCCCAGGGGACATTTCCCCTTGGGGGACAATTCCCTCGGCGAGGGGGACAACTCCCCAGGGGACAATTTCCCCCCTAGAGGACCAAACTTACCCGCAGTGACAACTATTAACCCCACGGAACAATTTCCCCTAGGACAACTCCCCCCTAGGAACAACTAACCCCGCTTCAGCGAACAACATACCCCGGAAGGACAAAATCCCCCTAGGACTTACCCCCGGACAACCACCTCCAGGACCAATTTTCCCCCTAGGGCACAATTCCCCTGAGGGACAAACTCCCCCCAGGAACAAATATCCCCCCTACGGACAACTACCCGCAGGACAAACATAACCCCCAGGGGACAAAAATTTTCCCCCTAGGACAATTTCCCCGGGCGGGACAACTCCCCAGGGACCAATTCCCCCCTAGACAACACTACCCGCAGGGGAACAACTTTCCCCCAGGAAATTCCCCTAGGCAACTCCCCTTAGGGACAACTTACCCCAGGACAACACATACCCGGGAGGGACAATTCCCCCTAGGAACACACTTACCCCCCGGACAACCACCCCCCAGGACATATTCCCCCTAGGACCAATTCCCCGGAGGAACAAAACTCCCCCAGAGAACAATTTCCCCCCTAGGGACAAACTTACCCCACAGGGACACTACCCCAGGACAATTCCCCCTAGGGGACAATTCCCCCCTAGGGACAAAAACCTACCCCACGCACGGGAACCAACATTACCCAGACAATTCCCACCGCAGGGGAAATTACCCCCCGTGCGACAATTCCCCCCAGGGAACCAACCTTACCCCCCGGGACACTTTACCGCGCAGGGTGCATTCCCTTAGGAACCAATATCTTACGGGACAAACCTACCCCCAGCGACCAATTCCCCTAGGACCCTACCCCCGCGGGACAATTTACCCTAGGCAAACTGTACCGCGAGGACACTTCCCCCCTAATAGGGAAACAAACCTTACCGCGGAAACCTACCCCCAGGGAACCAATTCCCCCTAGGGACCAATTTTCCCCGGAGGACAACTCCCCCCAGGGGGACATTCCCCCCTAGGACAATTTACCCCGCAGTGACCAACTTTACCCTTAGGGCGGACAATTTCCCCCCGTAGGGGACCCAACTCCCTTAGAGGACAGACTACCCCCAGGGACTTACCCGGAGACAATTCCGCTCGGGGGACAACTAACCCCGGACAACCACCCCAGGACATTCCCCCAGGGCACAATTTTCACCGGCAGGACCATCTCCCCCAAGGACAAAATTACCCCCTAGGGGACATACCCCCGCAGGAACAAACTACCCAGGGGAACAATTGCCCCCTAGGACAATTCCCCCTAGGACCAACTTACCCGCCGGGACTACCCCCCAGGACAAATTCACCCCTAGGCAACTCCCCGAGACAATTTCCTCCTAGGGGACACTACCCCTCGGAACAGACTTACCCCAGGGGGCAATTCTCCCTAGGAAAATTTCCCCTAGGGACAAACTACCCCGGAACTTACCCTAGGACAACTTTACCCCCCGGAAAACTACCCAAGGACATTTCCCCCTAGGACAAATTCCCCCCTAAGACCAACTTTACCCCACGCGGGGGAGCAAAATTCCCCCCTGGGACAAACTGCCCCGACAAAACACCCCCCGGCATGTTATTATTCGTACTCTGATACACCCACCGTATTTTATTTATTGTATTTATTGCTGGGATAAATTTGAGCAAATGATATTATGACCAGGATTATACTCCAAAAGACAACAATGGCGATATTATTTACCATTCCCGATTAAGTATTGCCATTCCAGCCTTTATTTCATGCATTAAAATATTAATACAGTACTGTTGTTTTTTTCTGGGGACAACTACGGCCTTTTACTCAAATTGTTTTTTACTCTCAAGTTCTTTCAACACAAGATGTTCATAATTCACCAATACAAGAAATAATGTATCTCGCTCCTCTAGTAATACTGATGAGAATCATTGTTTGTATAAAGGGACCACACAATACGGCAATATTATTACCCCCTGATTTTAACAAGTAAATCCTTTCATCTGTTTTTAACATTCAAAAAACATTACTGAGCACATACATGATTAAAATATTGTTGAAAAATACTGACATCTTATGGTTGCCTTTTTTTTACGTGTAGTCATTTTCTTTTCCATTTATATGGTTTTATAAAACATTGCAATTTTAGTTTTTGTCCCGGTCGACGCTTATTAAAAGGAGTTTTCCTCCTGCACTTATCTCATTATATTTCCTTGTTTTGAATTATATTTATTTACTTTATGATTGTAAAACAAAAATGATTTTTTTTGATGGAGTGTAAAATAAATATTTGAATTTGCATTTGAATTTAAAAGTAAATACCACAGTAAGTTTCTGGCGCGTTCCGCTCAACAAATTTCTGTTGGGAAGGCCTTCTCTCTCCTCTCTTGGCCGCGAAATCTTGTTGGGCAGTTTTTTTCTCCCCCCTCCCCCCCATCCCCCACACCACGGGATCGGACGCCCCCTCGTCCTCCCACGCCAGGCTTCCGGAGGACTGTTTAACATTTTTGCTTTCCTGACCACCCCCCATTCCGATTTGTGAGGCGGGCCCCCCTGTGGGATGGGGGCCCCAAATTTTGAGGCCCCGGGAGGCGGGGGATTATCAAGGTCCATGTGTTCGTTGGCCTTCCATCTTTGAACCACAATCCACGGCATTCATTATTTTGCATTTACGGAGAGGGACTGGTAGTTAGATTTCAACACAAGTGAACTTTTCACAAGGATAGTCGTACGGCATTGTTTTGAGCTTGAGGTTATCCTATTTTGTTTCTCGGGTTTTTCGCGGAATCCTTCCCTTGCATTGACATTATTTGGCCCAGGCCGTCTTTCCGGCACGTCCTCCCGCGCCGCACGCGGACTCTCCGACCCCGACTCGCCGGTGATCACAAGGATTACGAACGTTTCCACCCAATGCCGTTTTGGTCGTGCGGGGGCTATCCTTCAGTGGACGTGTGAGTGTTGTTTTGTTAGTCTGTATGGGTGTTGTGTGATTGGGTAGTGTGTGGACGTAGCGTTTGTGTGCTGTGTGTGCTGTGATGTCGTGTGTGTGTGTGTGTGCGGTGAGCTGTTGTAGTGTGTGTGGTTGTTGTGTGTGCGTGTGTGTGTGTGTGATGTGCTGTTGGTCGTGTGTGTGTGCTGTGTGCGTGTGGATGTGAGTGAGTGCTTGGTGGGTGTGCTGGTAGATAGTTATTGTGTGCGTGTGTGTGTGTGTGTTGTGTGTGCTGTTTGTGCTGTTGGTGGTGTGAGTGGTAGTGTCGTCTGTGTAGATTAGTTATTGTGTTGCGTGTATTGTTTTGTTTGTGTGTGGTCTTTTTTTTTTTTTGCGCTCTCGGGCGAGATCCTCGGCCGCTAGTACGGGGTCTGCTCTATCCTTGATTTGTCCACCTCTGTTTTGTATGAGGAAATGCACGTTACAATTCGTCTTTTTATATTACCTTGTCGAATCAGGAGTTCCTTTTATTTACTCGGGGTCCCAGGCGACACCAGTGGAGACGCCCCGCCGAAGTACACACCACGCGGGCCATCATTTTCTGATGGCCTCGGCTCATATATAAACGGTTCTGTTGAATACTTTAGGGTACGCTATACTGTTATTTATGTCATTTTTTATAACACTTAGCATTTTTTCTTCTTTTAAATATAATTGTTTAATTTGTTGTCCGATTGTCTGCTTTGCTATCTATTTTGGAATCTTGAAAAACTTCATAAAGGACTTAAACAACAACAAAATAATAGAATTAAAAAACAAACTTTCAAAGGGCTTTCCGCCACGCTTAGCTTCTTGATATATTCCTGGCTAATAAAATAGGGACCATGTCCTTGCGGGTAGAATGGGGGCCGTATCACGAAAAACTGCCATATTTCGCCCGCTGAGTTAACGGAAGTGCTCGAAACAACAAAGTTAAAAATCGGAAACAGACTGTTACGACGAGGGTTGAACGTCCGTCTGAGAATAACACTCCTCGTTTCTGCGCCCGGTTTGACTGACAAATAGCGCAAGGATTTGCCACATGTGCATTCGGCAGGTTTATGGACAAGGCGTACTTCAAGAATTCTTGCATTACATGTTATTACGGATATATTTATTTGTGCACTTGTTTCGGAAACCACTCATCGAGAGAACTGTCTCCCTCCCCTGTTTTCTTATTTCAGTTCAATTGGTATTGGAAAAGGGAGGGCAGGGACCTTTAATTTCTCGTAGGGCAATAGATGGGCTACATTATGGAACGTGCCGACGGTCACAAAATTGGTTACTTAAAGAAATAAGGGAACAAGAACGACAGGCATTATTTTTTTTAATCCATTTTATACTCATTTACGATTACTTCATTCAATTCATCAGTCAATTTTACCACTTTGTATATATATTTTTCAATTAACCCTACCTTCCTCCGTATCGCTTGGATTATGATAATGCTATTTTCTTAAACACTATTCACATAGTGTTGTCAGCATGTACATTGATTCGAAGGGCGACGGTATGACCACGCCTCACTGAGTAATAATACAGGCTAGTGGTCACATAATTCAGTATTTATTTTGTTTCGCTTGGGCTTTTAGTTTCCTGGGACCAACAAACCAAACAAAGTTGTAATAATTATTGTATCCGTGTTTTGAGGGACGGTTTCTTGTCCGGGCGGCTTAGCTCTGTCTCCGCATCTTAGGGGTAGTTTGTCCGGGCGGTAGGTTAGCTCTGGGCGACAATATGTCCCTGTGGCGGGTAGGTCTGTTCCAGGGGGAATTAATCCTGTGGGGTAGTTGTCTGGGGCGAAATTGTCGAAGACGGTAGTTTCCTGTAGGGGGCATAATTGTTTCCTGGGTGGTAAGTCGGATCCCTGGGGGGAATTGTGCCGGCGGGGGTCAGTTGTCCTAGGGGGGAATTGTTTCCTAGGGTAGGTTTGTCTTAGGGGGTAGATTGTCCGGGAAGTAGTTGTCCTAGGGGGGAATTAGTCTCCGGCCGGAGGTGTTTGTCTGGGGGGGGATTAGTTCTAGGGGGAATTGTCTCGGGAGGTAGTGTTGGGGGGTGTTCGTTTCCCGAGGGTAGTTGTCCTAAGGGGGAATTTAGTCGTGGGGGTAGTTGTCCTGGGGGCGGGGAATTGTTCCGGGGGGTAGCTTATGTTCTGGGGGGAATTGTTCCTGGAGAGGTAACGTTGTTCCTAGGCGGGTAGTGTTTCGGGGGGTATGTTGTCTAAGGGGGGAAATTGTCTCTGGGGGTAGTTGTCCTGGGGGGTAGTTGTCTTTTAGGGGGAATTGTCCTACGCGGGGAATTGTCCTCGGGGAGTAGTTTGTCCTGGGGGGTAGTGTAGTTGGTCCAGGGGGGGAATTGTACCTAGGGGGCATTGTATCCTCCGGGGGGGTTAGGTGCTGTCCTTCGGGGTAGTTTGTCCTTAGGCGAGATTGTCCTGGGATGTCACCTCGGGGAATGTCGGGTTAGGCTTATAGGTTTGTCGGGGCGGGGGAATTGTCCACGGTAACGCGGTAACTGGTTCCCTGAGGACACTGGACATTTATAAGCGGGCAACTAATGTAGCTCAGGCAATCAAATTTCTGAACACAGTGATGTGTTAGTGTTTTTTTAAATTATTTGCTGTCCATCCATGTTAGATTATGTCTTTAATTTTAAGGACATTCAAAGGTATTCACGTTCATGTTTTATTGTTCAAAGAAATGGAAAATTCTATTTGGTTATTACATGATATAAACATTATAAAATAGGAAAACAATAATCATCATAATATACATATTCCATTATTCTCTAAATACCAATACACTTATTATACAAAAGAATCAAACATCGTTACTTTATGTAATAGTGTTATCGTAAGTAGTGTTTTATTTGTGGGTTGTAGTGGTGTGTGTTGTGTGTGCGTTGTGATGTGGTAGTGGCGTGATGCTTGATGTGTGTGTGAGTGTGTGTCTGTCATGAAGGTGAATGTTTGGGTATGATTATATGTATGTTGTGTGTCGTGTGTGCCGCTGGGATGTGTGTGCGTGTGCTCTTCGCTCGTGTTGGCGTGTGTGGGTGTGTGTGCCATTGTGTTGTGTGTCCCGCTTGTGTGCTGCGTGTGTCGCTGTGTGCGTGTGCTTGTGGTTGCGCGACGTTCGGTGTGTCCGTGTGCGTGGTGATGTTTGTGAGAGTTGTGTATTGCGTAAAATGTCTTCTGGTTATCTATATGTGGTTGTGTGTGCTGTGTGGTGTGCGACCGTGTGTGTGTGATGTGTGTGGTCTGTGTGTGTGTGCTGTGTGTGTGTGTGTGTGTGATGTGTGTCTGTGTATTGTGTACATCTGTTGTGTGTGTGGTTACATAGATCGCGTATGTATGTACTGGTTGATAATCTCTCAAAACGCATTTACACTGAAGAAAAGATCGAGGAATAGAATTAATAAAAATAATGTTCCAATATGGTGACTGGGAATAAACCGTGATTCTTAACATGTATCACGTTGGCGTTATACCCCGCTAATATTTTTTCTCTCTTGCTTTCATTATTTGTTCTTTTACAACAGGGGGCTTTGATTACATACAAACACACAAGAAGAAATATGCAGACATTTAGGCAGTTCCAATATTCGGTTTAGGCAATTATACCTGTTTCGTGCCCAATTGTTAACCGCAGCTGGGAACGCAGGGTAAAATTTGAGGAGGGTGGAAAATTCTCCGGGGGCGGGGGGTAAATGTCAAAAAACCTTCACTCCACAAATTACACTGCGAACAAAAGCCTGCGCAATTTCTTGTATTTTTGATATCAGATGCGGCCCCCTGCATACCCGTGCATGGCACCGCCCCTCGACGTTTAACCTGAATATTCCGGTAGTTCTTGAATGACAAGTCAATCAATTCGTTCTTATATAGTAGAGACCACAATCAAAAATATCATGAACAGCAAATTTATTCTGATCTTAAATATCTATCTGCAAACCTTTATATCATTAATAACAATGTCGATTCCATACTGGGCGGCTATATTACTTTAATGAGCTTTCCGACGTAAGGACTTGATTCTCGGCGTATATTGTAACAAGAGTAAACCGTCGCGCATTGCGCCGTTACCCAGCGTGGCCTTGTGGTTGTGCGCTGACTCGGCTATATCAATCAGTAGGTTTCAGGTTCGAATCCTGTTGGGTCAATCTTTTTCTGAGTCATTAAAAAATAACAGATCAAGCATTTGATCTTATTCATCATTAATTCGATAATACAGAGATGAACAGCAAATTTATTCTGCATCAAAATATCATTATTCGACAATCAAATAGATTGGGCGTATACAACAAAAAACTCCTTAAAAACAGTTTATTATTAGATTATTTATTTATTAGATTATCAGATTATTTCTCCTCTTTTGTGATAGCAATCAAGACATAGTTGGTATCAGGAGAAAGATTATTTAATTTTCTTTGAAAATGATATCCTACTTGTTATGATTATGCTATCGGGGAAAGGGCAGTATTTGAAATTATATCCCTCATTGTAAGTTTCTTGAATTCTGGTTGGTCAAAAGTATGTCACATGATGAAAAATAAACACACTATTCTGTGAGTCTGGGAGACAATCGTTCTGAAAGTACTATAGTAGTCGGAGAGTACAATAGTAAAGTACTATTGTACTCCAGGAGAGTACAATAGTAAAGTACTATTGTACTCTCGACAGCGGGATCGCGATTTGAGCTTAATTCAAAAGCCGAATGAATCGTGTGTACAAACACATATACCGTACGCTATTTTTTTCCGTGCGTGTGAAAGCCATTATAGCGTTCTACGCCCGTATGGAAGTTTGGCAAAGTTTAAGATTAACACTGGGTTAAGTTCGTCAAATTTGAGTTGGGGTTATAATTAAAATAAGAATGAGGATTAAATTAGTGTTTTATAGGTTTATGAAATTGGTAATCGACTAACTAGAGTGGAATTGTATCCCTATCCGTACCGCAAGTAAAAATATCGGGCACCTGTATGCCGTGCGACACACACTTACTCGTAGGGGTTACCGTAAGTACATTTCCTTTTCCCCTTTTTTTTTCTTTGTGTAATTTCCCTGTTAATTCGATGACGGATATAAAACAAATATATTCTATCCTGAGAGTCTCTGTTTGTAGCCTCGGGCTCGTCATAGTTTCAACCAGAGACTCTCGTATCAGTATATATTTGTATAATATGGGATAAAGTGTGAAGTGAAAAGCTGCAAACGCTGCGGTCATGAAGAGTCAATAAGGAACATGCTGTTTCGTATGGAGTTATGTCTTATGCCCTCAACTGGCCAGACATGAATGTCAAATTCCAAAGGAGCCCCTGACACTTCTTTTGTTTATGACTTTAAGACTGAATGGTTGAGTTCTGTTTTTAAATACCCGTACATTTTTTTCTCGTTGGTTTGTTTGTTTGTTTGCTGGCTTACTTGTTCACACGTTTGTTTGAATCCATGATAAACTTCGTGTTACAATGCATAATGACCAATCTAGAGAGACATTTGGGAAATTCACTCATCAATAGGGACATAAGAAATTAGGTGACTTACCGAACTTTATCATTTTAGCGAAGCCTTTAATCTCAAAGTCATGAACATTTTAGTGGCAGGTGCTCCTTGGGAAATTGACATTCATGGTTGACCAGCTGGGAACAAAAACATAACTTCACACAAAAGAACATGTTCTTTACTGAACCTTCATGGCCTTCTGTCATTTTGCAGCTTCACAATTTTCACTCTATCCCATATTTTTAAATCCTGCCCTTTTCTCGATAGAATAATCACAACAAGTATGGTATCACTTTAGAGAAAATTAAAAAAATCTTTCTGCTGGTACCAAGCATGGATTGATTATTACTACGAAAAAGTGAGAAATAATCGAACATAGACAGATTTCCAAACTTTTTTTGAGGAGATTATACAAGATTGGAGAATATAGGCATGGATTTGATTGATTCATCTACGCAAATTTGCATATGCAATCAAAATTAATAATAAATCTCTGTAACCTGAAGGTTGTGTTCTTCATTTGTACACCCAACAGTTTTTGCTT
>JZLH01S0513239.1:25685-38090 GCA_001188425.1 Eucidaris tribuloides
AATCACTCATAAAATACTTTCAAGCGACTTTGCAATACATTTGTAAATCACATGTACAATGTCTTGATTGTTTTTTTAAGAGCATCAAATGTGGATGGCTTGAAACAGTTGGACATCGTTGTTCAGTATTTTACAAGCCCATTTCTTCGCTTCCTATACTTGCATCTTAATTCATTGGTTGATTGTATGTTTTTGTTGCATGTCGTTCTTTTCTAGAGCATACATATAAATTATGCATCGTGTTTTCGGGGAACCGTGTTTCCACAGTGATAAACACATTATGACGAAACAATTACAACAAAAATGGAGACTCCGCCCAACCATCCCCAAAATTGTTATTGTTCTTCGAAGTCAAGGCCATATTTTTGATTAATGATAGTTCCATTGATTTGTGAACAACCAATTTATGTGCTCTAGGATTGATATTTACAACACTCATTTTAGGGGTAACCTGTATTATTGGCAAGTAGTTCGGCAAATCTATCTCTTTCCCGTTGGACAATTACAGTCTAATTACCAAGTAATATTACATTTCCATACCTTAATCTTCTTTATCCTGTTATTTACAACGTCGATAAATTAATCCCTTCACATTATCACCATATTTTTTAACGATGCCAACTATCATTTTGATTACATCTTGAAAACGGATTTGAAATTAGGAGGAAATAAAACATACGTCCCGGATACCCATTATGAACATGTCAAACAACCAATAATTTTCTGCTAGCTAAACAGAACAGTATTATCCATTACCATCAATTTTAAGTCATTTGATTCACAACATTTAACGCAAGTTTGATGAGGATTCGAATTAAATGTCGGTTTCGAAATAAAATATGCACGAAATTAAGAGGAATAGGAGTACTATTGAAATGATGGAAAAATATTTCATCAAAATTTCCACCATTTCATTGATTTCAGTCGTGAAAGTTTATACATTTGCCATTACAGTATAATGGTAAGGACTAATTCACTACAAAATGTAATAAATAGTTGTAGCGGGCAGCTTAAACAGTAGTTAATTTTTCCACCGAGTCCCATGCACACATTAACAAGTGATCCAATATAGATTCTGTGTTAGCACTTTGCACCATTAAGATTTGTGTAAGAGATTTGTTAACAAACGAAGTGTTTTGTTGTTTTCAACTACTCTGTCCTGCTACTATAGTGACATTTTCAGAATACCATATGTTCATTAGAATATTTGAAAACAGTTGACATTTAAAATTATCATTGTTTCTGCCAAAACAATCAATCTCATGTTATTGTTCTCCAACCGCAAAATGGACCGTTTCACAACAAGAAATACAACAATAAGGGATAAAATGGCACAGAAACTTTTTTTCTCATAACTTTAAAGGCCTTGATATCGATACAAATAAAAAAAATAAATGCTAAAATTTTCCGAGGCAGTGTCTTTATACTTATGACACAACCCTTTAATATTTAATGTAGCCACTCTTCCTGTGTATATGAGAGCTTCGGGATTGAATTCAAAATGAATCGGTCAGAACAAGGCAACGGACATGGGGAGTTAACAAATGAAAAGAAAAAAATGCTTAATATTGGTACGACCTGCTTACTGACCGACCATCATGAGCCCCTTAACCTTAGACGATGCAATGACATCGATCTATCAATATGGCGGCGGTTTATCCCAGTTCACACTTAAGTTCACTGAGCTGCCTGGTTCTTTTAAATCCTTTCGATTAAGCACTCTTTTGACACAATACCTCGTCCCCCGTGCAGCCACGACGTACATCACACGTTTCCTGTGTTTCCACACACCTCACAAATTATCGTCTATGTTCTATTAGGATTAGTATTCATGGAGATGAATCTGATACAAAGACCAACAAGGGAGACAGAATGTAGTCTTAGGCAGGCGGTTCCTACCATATTCAAAGAGGCACTTTTTAGGGAAGCAAAATGTGAATCTACTATACAGGTGTCGCTAGATGCACGCTTTGACTTACTTACCAATGTCACATCAGTCTTGTATTCAATGACGATGATCTGTAGACAGGGTTGGGGTAGGGGGAACGTGGTGGCCAGTACACAAGATACTGATGTATAAATGAATCCCGGCTTACCAATTTTGGAGTTTTTTGGAGTATTTGACGTAACACAATTGTAGTCCTGATGTTAATTAGTATTGTTTAGATAAACATATTAAGTGTATGACCGTTGATTGGAGCTTCAATAAAAATTCTGGGTCACTTTGAAGTGAATTGCATTCGATTGAATTGATGACTTGATTGATTGACTGATTGATGCATTGAACTGCTGAGTGACTGAGTGACTGAGTCGACTTGATGATTGGATTGATTGATTGAACTTGAATTGATTGAATTGAGATTGATTGCATTGATTGATTGATTGTTATTCACTCCTGACATGTCCATTTCTGATACTGAGACATTTAAGAACGTAATTTGTGAGGAAACTGCAAATCAATAGCGACCACCACCCATGGATTGCACAGTGTATTTTTTGCTAAAACGGATTGAAGCACTGCATTTCCGTATATCATTGGTCGAGATTGCGATAGCAAATCACCAGTTATATTTGACATTGCATTGTCGGTTACTGGAGCAGTTGTTGCCGAAATACATTATGAGTTTTTTCAATTATAATATTTCAGTTTATTTATTAATATTGTACAAGAATACATGTTTTGCTGAAGTGTTATACCCGTAGAAAAATTGACCAGCTTTGTGCAGAACGTAAATGAACGCAATTATTGTACGATAAAGTTGATTCAGCCATCCAAAAACTTGTTGATGAGTTATGCAAGGATGTGTTTGTTTTGTCGTGTGATGTGTGTTGTGGTGTGTGTGGTGGTCGTGTGTGTGTGCTTCTTACTACAGTTACGTATTGCTGGCGGTAAAACATTGTACAAATCAACAATTGGTGGGAATTTGGCAGTGTGGGGGTGCCCCACAAAAGTGGGTGATATACGTATTATTACGTGGGGGTAAAATTTACACAAATTTGTAATTAGACATTGATGCCGTATTTATGAAATTTTATGCATTGTGGGGTAAAAATTCACCCTCACCAATGTCAGATTATACTATCCAATTACTCCCACAATGCAATAGCCCCCACAATGTAGCTATTGTGAGGCCTGTGTGTTGTGTGATGTGTGTTGTGTGTGTGTGTGTGTGTGTGTTGGGTGGGGTGTGTGGTGTGTGTGTGTGTGTGTGTGTGTGTGTGTTGGCGCGAATCATGTGTCTGCGCTTTTCCAATAGGTTACGTGATTTTGTTCAATTCAGACCTTAATCCTCGAAACTTTATATATAGGCCCTAATTATAAATAACATGTATAAAAATATTTCACTGAAAATACCCCCTCTCAATCATTTTCATTATGTCACAAATGGTAGCCAGGGTTAATGATCAATAATATCTATTGTATTGCACACATTCCACTCAAATGAGCAGCTGAAGCGCTGTAGTACAATGAACATGTGTTACTCGTTAATTGATCTAATAAATTTAAATCATGTGAAATTAAGCATTAAATTAATTACATCTACTCAAACATTTCGCTTCTTTGGAATCAACAATTTAGTTTGCTGGTAAATACGACTTCATCTGATACATATTTTTACCATTTTTTTAAACGAAAACTGCTCCTCTTCTGTACATTCCTATAGGACAAGAGTAAATACGACTCAAAGTTGCTGCCTGACGTATAGTGGAGGCAATAATGAAAAAATCGTTCAAATTGTGATAAAAGCTATGAAAATTGGATGTAAGTCATTTTGGGCCAGCTTATTACGAAAAGTAACGCGGGCCACGCAAATTCCAAATTGGCGGCCATTTTTTGTAATTATTCCAAATGGCCGCCAGAATTAGTAACTTTCCATCATAAAATGCATCCCTTGGCCAATTTCGATGATTTTGTGCCAAAATACTTGTTCTTGCATCACGTTAATCAAAAAAGAATAATATCAGAGCGCCATAATATTCTTTCTATACATTACAACGATAAATTCTATAAAAATATGACTTTTTCAAGTAGAGAAATGTTTATTGAGTACAATTCCAGCACAAAAGTGGGAAGGCGTATATATAACAATAATCTTTAATGTTGTATGCAAGTATAAAAGATGCTGTTGTAAGAAACAACTAGAGGTAGTTTGACCGAGCACAGTCGATGGGTAGCTCTCTGCAAACCGTACCCACACAATCTGGCAGAAATCGAAAATGCCACAGATTTGTACTCCCAATCTATCCATTAATTCTAAAGAATTACATAACACGAGACTTAATCAGGCATTAAAAAAGTCGCTTGTGATCTTTGACCTTTGACCTTCAACTCAAAATGTAGGTATCAATTTGTTCTCATACTTACTACTTCGAAATAGTACAACAAATCTGATAAACCTAATTTCTCAATTTATACATGCTAACGAGCTCAAATTAGCCACTTTTGAGGCCCCGTGACCATTTGACCTTTGACTCATTCAACAACCTCAAACACAATATTTTATCAGTGACTCATATTAACATTTGACCAAATTACATAGAAATTCCCATATGCCGTTTTGAGATTCTAATATTGTGGTACAAGTTAAAATCAGTATATAATGGTCTTGTAACTTTGACTTTGAACTTCTTAACTGGCCTCCAAAACCTAATAACTTCATTGGTGCCTATTTGACATGACTTGACACAGTTAAACTATGTCTTTGTGTTCTCGGAGTTAGATGAACCAATTGACATGTATCGGCTCTGAGTCTTTGGCCTTACTGATCCTTTCCCCATTTAAAAATCTCATCAGTTCCATCTTGCGTTATAGGTTATATAACATCTTAACTCACGCACCAGTTTAACTTAAAATCTAATCATTGGTTTTCTTCAGTTAATCGCGAAAACTAGAACCGGCAATGGACCGCACTGACGATATCCGAAACAAGATGCCTCGCGCTGCTTTAGTTCTAAAAATATGTTATTCAACAATATCTAATCATTTTGGATTTCGATAAGAAATATGGACATTAGCAAACAATAACTGGCGAGTTTAACAGATAATGCACCTCGTAAGCACTCATATAACAATTGCTACAATAATGGAAATGGCGAGTAATAACTTGCACATCTACTTACATGGGCTTGCTTACGCCAATGATAAACAGAAAAGTAGTCTATATAAATATTAGTAAAAAAACATTCAGTTTTCCGTAGTGATTCCTCATCTTTTACCAATTCTTATTCTCGGAAGTATGAAAAAAAATATATGAGAGAAATTACTATTGGTTTGTGTCGCAACTCGTACAAACACTGACAAGTTGTCACGAAAGATTAAGCAGTCATCTTTATTTAGTTATCGCAAAGAATGTGTAATTCTTAGAATTACATTCATTTAAGTTGACAGTTTCTGTAATATTCTTTGTTCTTATTTACAGTCAAAGAAAAATAAGTGAAATTTCTTTGTAGCACGCCACAAACACAACATCCCCATGAACTTGAATGTGTGTTTTAAATCTATTAGGGCGTGTATTTCCATCGTTAATTGGATTGCTTTGTTCATAATCTACTGAAATGTTCGGAAATAATATTTGCTGGCGTATTTTCATAAGCAAATCTAATGCCTTGCTGTGACCCCACTTACTCCGGCCGCCTGTTCTCATCTATACGAGTTAAATACTATAGAAACTGCTCTCAGGGTTGGGGATTTAGGGTTCTATATTTCAAAAAAAGGGCATTAAATTATATTATATTTACACTGAACCAGAATACATGATGGATTAGTTTATCACAAGAGTAATTATTGTGTTTCCCCCTTCGCCCAAATGAATTGTTTTCCCTTTCAAAGCGGCTCGCTTGCTGCGCTCGCTCGAGAAGTATACCTCTGTTAACTCACATTTTGAACCAGTCTTAGGTGGGCAATATGCATCCCGTATTCACATTTTATCAATGAGGGGGTCAGCGGAATATGTCTCAAGCACAATAAGTTGTCATTTTGAGATAATCGATTTTTAAAGTTTGAAATCCAATTATACGGTCTTGGTCATGTGTCTTGAATTTAGTCAAATGAAAGATATATAAACAATCAAAGATGACCCTCTTGATGAATATTGGTAGAATAATGATTAAGATAAATTTGTAAATTTTAATGTCAATTTCTGAGATAAATCAGTTAGCACTTATATTCTCCTGAAATTTAAACACGCGTAATCCATGGGAAATTTTGTCATTCATAAATTTAATATTATTTACACAACTACTACTTTTATTGAAATAAGTGTGAATTTTAGGATGCTTCTAACATAATTTCCAACAAACAACAAAAAATATTTTTTTGCTTTTCAGCATGAAAAAGTGCTAACCCACAAGTAAAAATGCAAAATTGCTTTAAAATTGCAAAGCAGACTTATTATATACTTAGACCTGAAGTAATCGTACAAATACTGATAAATCTTTTTGTTTTTACGCAGCTACCTGTATTCATACCGAAATTGTTAGAAATTGACCAAAAAAACTTGATCGCCGTCTGAAATCTTAGGTGAATGATTGTCTAACCCACAAAGCCAGAAACATATTGAAAACCTCATTGAAATTGATTGGCTTCTACTATTTGCTTGCCGAAAAGTGAATACGGTTTTTTCCCTATGTCATTTTTATTGACATCTCTTGTCCAATTCAAATATTAATTTTACACAAGGTAGAGTGGTGGATAAGGATCGTGAAAACGTGTGTAACTCAATATTCACAAAAGTGAAGGGTTAGCACGTTTACCACCGACCCTCCAAATTCAAACATATGGAAGAAATTTCTCCTCCAAAATCCATTACCATTGTGACATACATTTATGTGTGCAGCATTTTTATTTCGTAACATTAAATCCAGTTTCGTCACGGGTAGCCCAATTATATTTCCAAATCGAAAAGAGGTTATATTAACTCAGTTTATACTTACATAATTCCATTTGTCCTTACATTTAAGGTTAAATATTTCGAATTACTTTGAAACTTCAAATACATCAACAAAATGCGTTATGTCTTCTCAAGATTAAAAGTTTCGCCATACGTTTGTTCTTGCAATCACTCACGGAATTGCTTTTTATCTAAAAAAAAAGACTTGTACTGGAAACAATTCTATTAAAAATAAATATGAAACATGGCGATTTTGTTATATTTTTGATACAAAAAGTTGCGCACAACAATACCCTCACAATTCAACTAGACCTACATGTATGCTTGTGTTATAGCTCTACGCTCTGAAGTTGGCGAAGATGATGCTCTTTATTAAAATAAGAACGAATGATTGCATGCATTGTTCACAAGTCATTAAAGATATTAGATCTGCGTCGTTTGAAAAGTTTGATGTCATATTACAATTTTTGCTGTAACTGGCAAAATACCATTTTAAAAGAAAAATCAAGCAGTCAGAAGAAAATGAGACAAAGTGGCAATTTCTGGTCCAAAACTGCTAAGAAAGCTTACACTAATTTGATTGAATTTTGTATCACGTTGTCGAGAATTTGATTTTCTGTTAATAAAGCTATATGATCCACAACATGGTAAGAGTAGGTTCATTCAAAACGAAATCTTCAAATTGGCTCAAAAACAGGTTCAATGTAGGCAACCTTAGAACTATGGGTAGATACATGGTATAGCGCAAAGATGCTATACTACCCCAGACCGCGGCAATTGTTGCTAGGCCGTCCCACTTTACAACACAGGAATCTCTCGCCGCTCATCAACCGGCGCCTCCATTGATATCAACGCTTGAATTACACGCACGGCCACACGTGCCGTTAACCAAGCCAAAGTCACGTAAATTAGCAACCCAGATTGCCGGACAGTAAATGTTATCAGTAAGTTATCTTTGCAGCATATGCAGACACCTCAACGGACGTTTTACGTTGAAAGGTAATACAAAATTAATCTTTTTATATTCATTAATTTCACATTCCATAAAATTTGTGTCTTGGCATCAACAGCGGTCCAAAACAACGCTACTAGCGCGAGCAATTTGGAAAGAACACAGTCTTCGCTACGGGAGACTCCCAAGCGTGTTGTAGCGTACAACATGCTGTTTTAGCTGATACTATGGTGTAACTTTGAAGCAATATCACACATTTTATAAAAATGCAGTGAGTGTGCCATTTCGATACAATTGACTATATATTGGGGCAGTTTTATGCAAAGTTTTGATGTCTTCTGACAAAATGTTTTGAATATAGAGTAAAATATATATTCACTAAATATCAATTTTTAGGAAAAAGCGTTAAAAACTCATCATTTTGGCCTTTAAAGTGACTGTTCAAATTTAGCACATCGAATCAAGTGTGGTATCATCTTGTTTAGGAAAATTCAAATGTCTTTAAAATGAATACAAACTGCATGGTTATCAGAGGTTCCATTCAATATTATCATTTTCAAAACTGCTCAATATAGGTTGCACATGGCGGCCATTTTGGAAAATGGCCCCCATAACCCACCATTTGGGAAATTTCGAGTGGCCCGCGTTATTTTATGATAGGACACCCCTCAAGGAATATCCATGCAAAATTTGGTGCTTTTATCACAATTTGAACGATTCGACCCAAAATACGCAGTTATCTGCTCCACTAGTAGCTCAGTGTTTAGTGAAGCTTGTTTGATAATACTTCGGCGCCAAATCCCACTCCACATTTTCTATCGCAGTACGAATTTTCACACCGCCAGAATTGTAATCAGGAGAATATTTCGAAGTAGTTTTTATTAGCTCTGGACAAGCTTACGATTGTGCTTGTTCATAATATCAGATAACATGCCTTGACAAACGGATTTTTTTCTTTTCATCTCTAACTGCGATTACAAGTGTTCAAACGATATTTGTGAGTATACATATCAGGGTGGAAGTTATCATGGGTTATCTGCGTTTGAAGTGGCATGCTCAAAGATTATGTCTTTGCATTTCTGGCAAAATTCACTTCTTGTGAACCCGTCTATTTATATCTGGAACAAAAAAGAGGAAAGACGACGAATGATAACTAATCTTATCACGCCAAAACGGATTTTATTACCCGGGTGGCGACAACAAGCTAGTTAAAATGTAATTATAGTCAATGTTGACGACATACAGCTTTATTTATTTTCCCCTCTTTTTTTTTTACTGAGGGAAAATACCGTGGTTAAAGTCCACGTGATATGACTGGGTTGTGTTTATCTAATATTCGCTCGAAAAATTTAGCATGCTCACCATTTTCGTCTCACACCGGGTCTCTAACGTGCTGATACGATATTGTGTCGAAAAAGTTTGAGAAACAAAACAATATGTTTTATTACAAAAGCTCCTCCGAATTTGTTGCTGGTGGAACTTACTAATTCTGCATCTTTTTTAGTCAACAGTTTATTTTATTTTTTGGCCACGTTATTTCAAGATTAAGAAGGATTTTTTACCCTTCCCTGTCGTCATTCTACAGTAGTTTTGGAAATCAAAATAATCATCATCATCATGATCATCATCATCATCATCATCATCATCATCATCATCATCATCATCATCATCATCATCATCATTCCGAAAGTATTAGGTGAAGGAACTCCGAAGTCCATTGCGGTACGATGGAGGTTGGATATTACCGGATGAGGTTTGCTTTTTATCACTGTTAGATTTGAGAGAATTCTACTGGTGTTTCAGTTTTTCTGGCGTAAAAAAATGTCACCTATAGATTGATGAAATTCAATATGTTGAGAAAGGCCTTAATGATAATGCGTTGAAATCGCTGCACAAACTCTATTTCATTAATGCCCGTCTGTTGCTCAAAGAAACACAGCTTCCTTTTAGCACTCAGTTGATAATACATGTATCAGTAATGGGGCGACACTCAGATTTTGTAGAAATGCCCTCCTCTCACCAGACTTGTGTGGGTCTCAGTCTTGGATACGGTTATGGGTACGCGTGTACGGGCATGATACGGACCTGTGGGTATGGATATGGGTACGGGTATGGTACGGACCTGTGGATATGGGTTCGAACCTGTGGGTATGGGTACGGTTCTGTGGATATGGGTTCGGACCTGTGGGTATGGGTTCGGACCTGTGGGTATGGGTTCGGACCTGTGGGTATGGGTACGGGTACGGGTACCGAACCAGACTGAATTATGGGTACGTGTATGGGTATGGAGCCATGGGTATACACGTATGGGTATGGCCCTGTGGGTATGGGTATGGGTATGGGTATGGGTATGGGTCCGGGTCCAGCATGTTACAAAGTCATGGGTACTGGTACGGGTACGAGACCATGGGTAAAGGTATGGGTACAGACACTACAAGTCTGCCTTTCACACCAAATTCATTAAAAAAAATACAACATATGACAATGATTAATATGTGGTATCTAGGTTATTGGAAAAACAAGGTATCAAATTTGACACCAGATTCATGGAGTACGGCCTGGAATCACAATGTTCATTGATAAATGGAAGACAAAGGTATTCCGTAATCCTCTTTGAATCATACAAGAACAGTAATTTCAAGACAAATTCTTGATTTGCAAAGGTTACCGATTTAATTCAGATTTGATCCAGTGCAAGAACGATAGTTCAAAATGCAGTGTTCAAAATTTTGGGATCATACATACGATTTCAAGTTTTCAAAATATAAACAATAGGCCGAGGCCATTTGCTCAAGATGCTGGCTGTAGCTTTTACCCGCTAATTGCTAAATTGGAAGAATTCACCTGTTTCTGCGTAGCTGAAGCCATTTGAGACTAGTCCAGCTTTACTTATTTTTGTTTTTGAGTTTTGACCCGGTACAAATCTTTCGTTAGCAGTGAATATGTGTTGACTTAATGACACAAGAATACCGTCTGGCAACCAGACCAGTGTAACGGTCGCATAAATTCAAATTGATAAACGCGTCGTAACGATGCGTTTATTCATTATCATAACATGTATTCATTATTTGTTACCATTTTCACTAAATTGACTTTTCTGCCACAAGGCCTAATGAGACATGAATAACGTGTGAATGACTAGGCCTACATTATGGATGATTTTAGCCCCTTTCCTGGATTGAGCTCATTTCTGGGTGTGCAAATCATAAACACAATCTATAAGTGTGATAAAATCTATTACACTATACGTACAATTGTCTGTTGACTGACATCAAGTGGGAAACAAGCACGATTAATGAAAACCTCATCGAAATCAAGGACAAAATCGTGTGTGCAAATAGACTAAAGTGCAAAGGTGAAGTTGTGCATCTATTGAGACACACCACGCAGCAGTATGTCCCCTTTTCGGTGTAAACGTATTTCCTTTTTTTTCACAAAGTTGCAAAACTGCACCCAACTCTTTAAGAAAAAAGAAAAGTTTCTTAAACATGTTACAAGGTTCCTTTTCGAAGAAAAATCGTTCCAATGGTGGCATCATTTCCGCAACACCATTTGTGTGTGTGTGTGTGTGTGTGTGTGTGTGTGTGTGTGTGTGTGTGTGTGTGTGTGTGTGTGTGTGTGTGTGTGTGTGTGTGTGTGTGTGTGTGTGTGTGTGTGTGTGTGTGTGTGTGTGTGTGTGTGTGTGTGTGTGTGTGTGTGTGTGTGTGTGTGTGTGTGTGTGTGTGTGTGTGTGGTTGGGGGGGTGCTTATTTACACAACTTTGAAAGCACCAATCGACCGTTATGGAGCCTTTAATCCAACGGAAAATAATTCTATATACGCGGTTTTCTCATATGACCTGTCATTTCCGACCTTAGAATGACGTACAAAACTTTCGTTTTAGCAGTAATATCCCACCTGTCCAATGTATTCTATAAATAGAATGAATGTATTGTATAGTATGCAAAAACAAAGTTGAAAAAATCAAAATCTCATAAAGCACCTTTAATTAAACATGTCACAGAGGGGGACAAAAACCTTTAACCCGACGGAAAATAATACCATATACCGCGGTTAAACCTCGCATCAAGACCTGTCATTTACGATCTTCTAACGACGTACGAAACTTTCGTTTTTTCGTCAGAAATTGCTGAAAAGAAGAAAAATCTCGCAAAATGAGATCACCACTTTCTTTTTCCCTTTTTGATCCTGAAGGGTAGGCAGACGGCATCGCTGATGGATTGGCAAATATTTCCAGTGACATGTACTCCTGCGACCAGTTGACATTGACCCCGTCATAATGCCGGGCGAACAACCCGACCCCTCGCTCCGTTGTCATCACCCATTTCAGATTATACACACCAGCGGAATGTGAGGACAGAAAGCGGGGAGATCCGATCGCGGTGCCGAAATCCCGATGTCACACAAAAAACGGACTGGCACAATCTGATCTCTTAAAGAACGGTATATAGTGTGAGTCAAAAAAAAGGGGGAACAGTGTTGCCAGGTTCTGGCAAAACAATATCACCGAGCTCCAAATGACACGTGGAAAATCACCAAATTGATCACAAATCACAGATTTCA
>JZLH01S0513261.1:18145-32547 GCA_001188425.1 Eucidaris tribuloides
TGTATAGCAAGTTTTTGAAATCTGAAATTATCTAATTCCTGCTTTTTCTTTTAATTCTAATAATATATCCATAAGAATGATTTTTTTTTCCTTTTTGAAGATCTAGATCAAGTGTTGATACTTGCTAAGTCCATGAGATTACATTGCACATGTTGAAAAATAAAAAAAATGAAAATGTGCTTTACACAGTACATGTCAAACCAAAATTCACTTTTTATTAGATATTTTGTTTTATTTCAGCAAATGTTGTACTGAATATTTACATCCATCAAACTTCATAGATTGAAATTAAATATTTACACACATTTAAAATTGAAAAAAAAATCCACATTTCAACTTTGAGAAACAAATTATCAATTTAAATCTAACCAACTGACTCATCAAGAACAAAAATCTTTACAGACATTACACTTGATATGACCTGACAAAATAAACACAATAAAACTTCAGTCCTCTTTAAAGAAACACTAATGACAACAAAGTGTACAGACAAACCTTAGACCAGTCTCTGATTTGACTGAACAATGTAAGTAAATCAAACAAGTGTTTAAAAATGAAAACATCAAAGAGCAACCTACATATGAATTTGCATGCTTTCATCAAGACAACAAATAAAGCACTGAATTCAATACTCAGTGAAAAAACAAGAAAAAACTGAGACAATTTCACATTTTCATACTGAAAACACCAAAAGCTGCCACAACGCTTGAGCGATGAAATCCACCAAGTAAACTGCATGCCACAGAATCACCACAAGTAGGGCTTAAGTAAAGGGAGTAAGAATATTACATAGCGAGTGAAAGGAAATAGATGGGAACGAAAATTGCCACATTGAAAAAGTTAGTGCCACTAGTTCTTGAATAATCAATTTTCACCATAGCATTATTCCCATCCAATGTTGTTTGGCAATATACCTTTATATGACTAAATTTGTACAATTTGTGATACATGTACATAATATTCTTCAATATATTTATCTGGCAAGATTTATAGCTACATTACAAGTTGGATGGTTGCAGTTTTGCAGTCAAGATAATGTATGTTAGTGTTTCCACAAACCCAGCTGAATGCTGCATGGGTTAATGCCTATGATACTGTATGACTCCAAGACTCTTTTTAATCAGTTGATCTAATGGTAGGTATCTCATCAGTACTCAAAATATAGGTTGATAATTTGGTTTTGTTTGGGGGGTAAAAAGGGAAAAGGCAGGGAATGAAAAAGTTTGAAGGAAGTATTGACAGGGAAAAGGGAATTTAGTCAAATTTGAAATTGTCGACTGAAAGAAAAAGAGTCCTAATATAAAGTGATACTGACTTGAAATGACTAACCATATATTAAGGCCATCACAATGTTTTGTTTGATGAGGGAATCCTTTGTTCTTTTTGTCAAACTATGAAAACCTTAAATGCTAAGGTGTTGTGGCTTGTTTTACCGGCCTCCAAAATAAAATGAATCCCTCACACACCAATTTTCGAAAACCAAAAACCAGATATTCTTATGGTACTTCATCCACTTTGTGACAATAAATCATTTCATTTAATGTAATTTGTCTAAAGTAAATTTTACTATTCTTAGCTACCTTAAGTAATTTTATAGAGTAGCCAAAGTACTTCCATTTCCAAAGAGGTAACTTTGAATATTAAATACTTTAATAGCCAAATTGAATAATAAATACTTTCAATGCCAGAAGTGTACATGTAATGAATAATATCACTTTAATGGACTGGCTTTAAACAAATGTGGCAAAGTGAAACCAAGAAATGGAAGGTGTTGGGTTTAAGTAAGGGGTCTAGTAGGGGATTTAACACAGAAAATATTCAGAGAGAGGGGTGTATCGTTGAGTGGGAATAGTTGGATGGGTAGGGTTGGGTGCGGGTTGATAGGAGTAAACTGGGGTCATAGAAAGAAGATGAGTTAGGCGTGAATGATGCGAGTTAATTCAAACGGACCGAGAGATAAGATAGCTTCAGTTCGCGCACATGTTCAGCTTGATGGATGTCGCCCTCGTACTCTCCTTCCTCGGACGTCAGATCCAACTCCTGATTGGTCGATTCAAATTTTGTCAAGTTTAAAATTTGATTTTTGTGCGGTTTCAGGAGTGTCGGACGGGTCAAGTCAGACGTATCGCATGGGATGGAGATTTATTGGAAATGAGAACAGGTGGAAACAAGGAAAATGGAGAAATATTATGAAAGGCATTTAAATGAGGTGTTTAAAGGAAGTTATTTTGATTACAGAAAAGTGCACTACACTAGTCTAATTGAATCATTAACCTATGACATTACAACTCTTTGCTTGCTCATGTATTGGTTGCCATCTTATGAAAACTCACTGAATATTTCAACAGGACATGTTCGACACAGTTCAACACTTTTATATCTTTAAAATTTAAAATTTAATAAGTAAACAACATATTTTCTTCAAAGAAGCATATCTATGGATAATTTCTCACTACCAGTAATTATCTATCAGATTGGACGGTCAAATTTCAATAACAAAATTGATTATCACATGCAGTATCAGATGAAAAACTTTAAATATGAACAAAATGACAGTTATTCTGTACACATATATTCTACAGCATACGTGTGTCACTGCAAGACAGAAACATTATACTTCCACCTAAAATTCGCCTGACACATATCTGACTAAGCAGTACTCATTAAATCTCAGTACCAGACAGTGGTTATCTTTTGCAGATAACTCCCAGTTTGGATTGGGGTTCACCATCTCCCAACTATGGGATCAAAGTATTTTCACTGTTAAATTTTAAAAATTATTATTTGACCTATAAATTAGTCCAAAGTTTATGAACAGGGACACCATGTTCATCCTGATTTTTTTTTTTTCATTATTATTATTATTTTTTTTTTAGATTAGATAAGCTTGGTACAATGTATGTGGGACAAAGTACCTGTACATGTATGTACTGAAAACAGTTGCACCAAGTCATGGCAGAAGCTTAAAGGTAAATGACACGATTAGGGGTAGTCCTCAACTTGGGCTGAAACTACTCTAGAATCAAGTAAACTATGAAAGGATTCTTCTGTGAAAATCTGGTAGTCAAACGTTGACTCATCTAAAAATAACTTATGTCAATATCTCTGGTGGCAGGCAAACGTGCTGTGTGGCTCTCTATGGTACCTATTTTTATCGTGCCCCGATAGAATTAAAATACGAGTATCTTCATGCTTGATTCTCCTTAAGTAATTAGAGACAAATCCTTCCAGCTGGGATATCCACTCCAGCTGGTGTACAGTTGGTATATATTTCAAATCATTTTAGTTCTTCGGGCATTTTCAAGAGTTCCCAATCATGTCACTAACCTTTATGGAAGTCTGCACCATTCACACATTCTTTTATGGTCAAGAGGTTTTAGTCAAATTAATGTGAATAATGATATCTTTCTCATTAGCTCAGCTGATCAGGATGTCAGGGTTATTCAATTACTGTTCTCTTTACTTTGTATGAAAAAGATTACATCAATTAAGTACAAAATAAATATAAAGTATATCACACTGTATGAAGAATGGCAACAATTCAAATGATATGCAAAGAAAAGCTTTCTACTGGTATAACTGAAATTAAATTTGTACTTCTTAAAACACACTATAAAAGAGTTTCTTTGGAAAGAGGACAGATAAGATCTAAAATTACTTAAAAATCAAAGTTAATAATACAATCTTAATAAAATAATAAATGCAAAATAATATACTCAAAAAATCTGTAAGAGAAAGTTGAATATAAGGTTGTTAAGTACATTTTGTAAAATCATACAAAGCAACCTGAAAAAGACATGCCATGTAATAGCAAAAGATAATTTCTTATCATATTAAAATGTGTTATCAAAATGGTGTTTATCAGTCATTTAACTGAGATTTACATAAACAGAACCCATCACACAATAAATTACGCCCCTTCATATTTCAAAAGAAAATAAGTTAACTTTGTGTCACTCTCCTTTTCTTTGTTTCATCTAGAAACCAAAATACATGTATTAACTAACTAAATAAAAACACAAAAATCAGACATTCTTGAAAATTCTAATGATAATTAAAAATTGGCGAAAATGTATTGTTCTGTGTAAACGAACCCACATTATTTTGTTCGTACATATCACTATTTTTTTCAAGCACGGACACATTCTCTTAGTCTTTGTATGTTAAGATACACACTTTTTCATGTTCTTCAATGGAAAGTTTGTCCCTACACAAATGCTCATGAAAATCAAGATATAGTAATAATTTGTTTATAAAAGAAAAAAACAAAATGAGCATTATTCACGAGTGCCACAATGTTGCTATTGCATTTTGTAATGATGTCCACAATTTTTGTAAATCTTTATTTACTCTTATTACTCTTTTTTCTTCAAATTTTATTGATCTATTATTCCAAATTTAACATTTATGTGCACTCACTTAAAATATGTTATGGAATTTCTATTTCACAAATAATTTCTACACTTGATCTACAGCCACCCAATGACAGTGTTGTACCCGAGACCCCAGGTTCCAAGACCGAGGTCGCACCAAAACACTACCTTCCCATAGGGTTTGTACAGGTGACTCGGATCGAGACCAAGACCAAGGCCACCAGAAACTGGCCTCGGGCTGGCCTCGGATACAACACTGCTCATTGCAGACAGAACTTGCAGAAATTGTGGAAAAGCGAAAGCAAACCCTCCAAAAAAAAAATGGAAAGGAGGAAATGAAAGAAAAACCTGCAAGTAAGAAATACTGAAATATCAGCAAGGCTTAGTAGAAGCAGTGAAAGGGCCGTGCAAATATCAAAGTAAATAATAACAATTGTTGCCATCCTGTATATATAAATAAAAACAAAATAAGTAAATAAAATGCGTAAGAAAATTTGTGCATTCGTCCTCAAAACATACCGCGTCACGGCTCCCATCCTCCGAATCAACACGGTGCGATTTCTTCCGTTTGTGAAAATTTGTGTGAAGTAAACGGTGTGAACGTGGGGAAGGGGTAAAGAGATATTCGGGGAAGGGGGAAAAGGAAAATAGAAGGAAGAAAATCCGGTTGACTATTCTACGCTACATATGTATGGCATTCGTGGAACTACACATCATTGTAATCTTCATATACATGCTGTTTTTTGTAACAAAACATTGACTACGTATTTCATACAAACTACCAAGCTGCTACATCTACTTTAATGTCTTTTTATATTTCCGATAATGGACAAGTAAAACATGCTACTAGCATTTCACTGGCTAATGAAAAGGAACATTGACTTTTAATTTTTATGAAGTTGTTGACATGCTGGATCTTTTAATGAATACATTTACTACATGGGGCATGATACTGCTAGCTTGTACATGCTATTGAGCATCCCTTTAAAACATACCAGTGTTTACTACTTTACATAACGTGGATAGTATTCATGAATGTATGCAAGGCCAAACACAGCCAGGGGAAATGGAAGGGGGACTGGGGGCACAAAGTTATTTTTTTTTTATGAAGGTAGTGTTAATGCAATTTGCAAGGCCTGAGAGGGAAGTAGTACAGGTAGCCGAGGCAGTTGCCCAGCAATTTCAAAGTGTACTTGATTTGAAGGGGGGGGGGGGTTTGCTAGTGTTACGATTTCTAGTTTACATACAATCTTGCAAGGATAGGGGGGGTGATATTTCAGGTCATAAAGGGGACATTTGTGGCCAAATTTTTCTTGTCGCATGATGCACACCAACCATTGATGGCGTTATGCTTGTATTTTGGCAACCCCTTGTTACTCCTCCACTAAAAATACCAGTGTATGACCTTGGGTTATTGCCCTCTCAGCTACAACTCAGGCATATCGCAGAAAAATATTGACAAGCACTCATTGGCACCCATTTCCACAAACTATTTGCTGAACAGTTATAAAATCTACAGTATCAAGGCAATTTATGGAACAGCACCAAATTGGGAGTAAGAAATAAATGCATAGGTACAGATCATAGAGTTGATCATGTTAACAGTAATCTCGTCAATATATTTAAATCCTTTCATGATTGAAAAATTTCTTGCACAGAGTTGACTGCACACAGCAATACCATCTGTTCTGCATATAAGCAATATTTGAACTTAAATAAATGTTGGCAACTGTGTTTGCATTTCAAGTGTTGGTTCATTTGTGGAAAAGTTTTTACTGTTACAGATGACAATTATTCTTTGTTGAAACATAATTGTACAAAAAACCTCTTGAAGATCCATATTGTTCAACAGGAAAATCTAGGACATACGATTAACAGACAATTTTGCTGTGAATGTGGAAAATAAAATAAAACACAGTGATGCAAACATAAAATAAAATATGCATGTGCGGTGTATGCGTGTGAAAACATTTGTCAAAATATACACCTATAGTTTTGATACTAAGAAATAAGCCTTGTGCAGATCTCAAATTCTTAATATCTCTCACAAGCTACTGACCGCTTTACAATTTCTTTTTTTTTTGTATCCATGATTTAAATACTTAATCTGGAAATACTTTTTGTATTCCTTAAAATTTCCAAACATACTATGAGAATTTAAACCAGGCCTATGACCTTTGACCCTCACCTGTTTCTCTTCCTCGTTGTTGTCAGCGTATGGGACCTGTGCCTCGTAGCCACTGCGAGGGCGTGATTCCAGCGTCTTTGATCGCTCGGCGACAACTTCATCGGCTCTTTCTTGATCACGTGGTGTAGGTCCATAACCTTAGTAGAAAAATAAAGATGACAAAGTAGAAGAAAAAAAAAACTATAAACATTTGTCACGCAAGTAATTACCAAGTTTGGTTAAAATTCCCAAATTATCACTGTAACAATTCAGTGATATACAAAGACAAAATTCAGTTGAGACTCGTTTTTATTTGCACTCAAATATTCTGTTGCTCATCTTGACATGGTTGGGAAAATCTTTACCAAGTTTGGCTAAAATTCCGGAATTATCATTGTAACAAGTACAGAGATCTACGTACATCACATTTGGTAGCTCATCTAGTACATGCTCAGGTAAATGTTTGGTTTTAGCCCTAAAACCACCCCCCCCCTCGACAAATTTCGTGATTACGCAGCCGCGCGAAATTTTTTGACCGCGCCGTTCACTGGCTTTTTACTTTCAAGTCTCGTGCATATTTTTTAACCCTAAAATAACCAGGCTATGATGTTTTCATGCTTTACCCTATTTTAACTGGGCTATTTCAGACCAGGTTTTTACTGGGGGGGGGGGTCAAGTTTGACCCCCCCCCCCCCCCCCCGAGATCTCGGCCGCCGATCACGCGATCGCCGCGAAAATTTGCATGCGCATAGAGCCGGATGTAAACTACACGACTGTATAGTGTAAATTTGCCCAAAAATTATTTTTCTATTTTTTAAGTAATTAATTATGCAAACAAGTGTATGAAATGTATAAAAAGTCACGCAGCGTCGTAACGGTATGTCCAATTTTCGCGAAAATGGTCCATTGCGTCTCAAAAGATGCGCAAGACTTGAAAGTAAAAAGTCGGCGAGCGACGCGTGTGAAAAAATTTTGCACGGCGGCTATGGTCGCGAAATTCGTCGAGGGGGGGGGGTCAAATTGACCCTCGGGGGGGGGGGGGGCGTGGAATCAGCCCCCCCCCCCCCCAGATATAGCATAGCCAAAAAAACCCATTAGGGTTAAACAAGTGAAAATCTACAAGCCCTCAAATTGACCGGATTCACCTGCCCATTTCCTCCCATAGACTTACTGTCTGCAGATTTGGGCTATTTAATCCTCCACTGTAGGGGAAATTCATGTATATCTTGCCAGTGGCAGCATAAGTTTCCAAACTTTTGTATTCTAGGGTGTTTATTTGTCCATTTGAAGACAACTATGGGGCTCACATATCAAGGTTTAACAATTTTTTTAAACTGAAGCTCTACAATGTTAGCCTATTACTTTAAGATGCGAACTTTGCAAAGTATTTTTAGCATATACAGTACATTACTCCAGAACCACTTCTTAATGGTAGCATACAAAATGAAGCAACACCCAAATTACCACCATCCATACTCCTGGTGAGTCTGCAGCTCTTTCCCCGTTCGATTGGTGGATTTTCTCTGTCAATAAGGGCGCTAGCCTGTCTCGTCTGGAACTGGGTGCGACCACTGTAGCGGTACTTGGATCCGAGCCAGAATACCGGTCGCTTCTTGGGAGCTTCTGCATGCACAAGACTGAAATAGGCAAATTGCAGATATGTAGTTTTAATTTTCACTCTACATCCATGTATCATGAGCATAACATGTATTTCATTTCATATCTACACATGACCTAACTTTTATTTTACAATTTTGCATTGTGTACTTGTTACTGAATCTTGGAACATTGAACATCGTTATTGTTTAATTGATCTTAATTACTGTAATTCTTTTTAATTAATAAGCATCCAACAGATTTGTGCTGTCAGTGATAATATTGGCTTCTGTTGTTACTGGTTAGAAAGTCACCATCATATAACTTCCAAGACACAAAAATTGTGAAGGGTTTCAGCATTAGTTTACCTCTTGCATTTGCAATTACAGTAAAATTTCCACCAAAAAAAAAAATAAATAAGAAAAACATGTAAAATGTCATAATCAAATTCATTAAAATCGTCATCGAATTCATTTTTTGTTTTCATTGACATCTACGGATTAGCATAAATTGATTTGACCAGTACTTGTTTACACCTGTAGAGAATATGAATTCACTTTTATCAAAAATTAATTACATGTGATCACCCCCTCTATCGTCATGGTGTATCAACTTCCGGGTCAAAATTAACTCACGCATACACTGTTTTGAAAACAGATCTCGTTGCCAGGTGATAAACTGGAAGTGCCTAAGCACAGGTCACATTACGCATGCTGAACCTAAATTCAACAGCGAGTTTTGTTTACACTACAAAAAAATAGCTAACCAATTACGACTAATGAAAATTCATTTGAAAATAAGATGGTAAATGTCATTTTTCAAAAAAAGTAAATCGATTGCGTCCTAAGTGAATTCGATTACGACGTAACCTGTTCGATGACGACTTACATGAATGTGATTACGACTTTTCACCTAATAACAGAGTACAAATTTGTTAGATTCAAAATTCTTGGGGGATAAAAAACAAAGCTTTATACCATTCATCTTCTTGATTTTATGTTTACTTACCGGAAGAACGTGTGATGCTCCACGCACACTTTCCACAAACGTTTTGCCGCTCTGTGATTGGTCAGTTTGAAACCAATAGTACTTTCAAATTGTTCAAACTAGTTGAACAACAAAACAAGAGAAAGAAAGTGAACATATTAAGGAATGCAATGATGTAAATGTACATCTAAGTTATATTAGAAATTTTCAAGATTTCTCCTTCCCAAAACGAAAAGAAATATTTTCTTATACTGAAATGAAGTAAACATCATTTTTAGTATTTATTTCTACCATTTTTTCCCAACCAAGTGCGGCAACATATGGAATGTGATTATTAATTTAAGCCACACTAGGATCTGCTTTAGCTTTTACAGCTCTGCTGCGCAACTTCCTTCTTGATGCAATGTGAATATGTCCTAATTTGTTATTCATATCAATGTGTTCTCTGGTTTCCAAAGCACTGTACTTCAATTAAATGCTACAGACATACCACAGACAAAACGTACAAAGCTTTTGCAATTTTTAGGTACTAGTTCTATGACACAGGTATTTCAAAATAAATAAACCCAAACTTCAATGTAAATATGTCTATACCGATATGAAGCATGATAAATACGGTCTTTTCCGTCTAATTTTTCAACCAGTTTCTTTGTAAATGTATATTTTTTGTCTGGAAACATTAAATCATATCACAGGCCTTCAACTCTGTTTGGTTGAAAAAGTAGGAGAAAGTTAGTAGCAAACTTCTCAAAAAGTAGGAGAAAAATAGGATTCAATTCACAAAGTAAGTGGAAAGTAGGATATTTATAGGTAGTGTAGAGTAAGCACAGTTCATGTAAGTAGAGTAGTAACCCCAAAGAAAATGGAAACATGCGAAATACACAGGAAATGTTTAAGATGGCGAAAAAGCGAAAATCCACGGAAACAAATTTTCCTTCACCAACAGGTGATGATGGTAGTTCCAGTACTCTCAGCACTCAACTCCAAACAAATAGAAAACCTACATGCATCACAAAGGTTTTGTTTTGGGGGTGTATTTCTTTTTTTCTTTTTTTAAAGTAGGAAAAAATAGGAAAGTAAGGATTTTAGGGGGGAAATAGGAAATGTAGGACCAGTTGAAGGTCTATATATTATTTGTATGGAATACTTTACCTCTCCTGGTCTGATTTTAATGTAGAAGTTGTTCCTCTTGTACGATATCTTCAGAATCTTTGGCCACGCAAATCGGTTTATTCTAAGCCTGTCCCTGTAGATCAGCAAACCGTTGGCACATACACCTAACATGATATCAACTCCTTCTGAATCCTGGAAACAATAACACAGAAATAGCCAGTTGTTTACTTTAAAAACACAAGCAGAAATTACAGATAAGATTGAGTGCTTGCGGAACAACATAAGTTAAAATCAACTGTTTTCAAACCCTTGAACAGATGGTATTCTGAAAATGTCACTTATAGTACAGGAGAGAGTAGTTGAAGTAAAGAACACTTTGATCGCCCTTCGAGTTTGTTTACTTTATGGAGAAACTAGTATATATTTATGAATATTGTATGACCCAAGAAGAAATTGAGCGCATAGAAAGCTACACAATAAATTTGCCTACCTTAGCAATTTCCAAAAGTAAATGCACAAAAAAGACAGAGGAAGCATCTGACTGTGAAAATTTCACACAGGCATTTTTCTTCATTTTCTCACAACTTTAATATGAACTTTAAAACAGAGCAACATAAAGGCAACATAAAAGTTTGACCAACCTGATATCAAATAACATTTACCAATTTGATAAGATAAAGACATTTTGTTCTTATAGAAGGTATGTGCATCTGAAGAAATTCTCAGAACAATAATAACATTGTTGATAACTTTTTTGGAAAAATTGATGATGCAAAAATTACCCATCCATTCTGGTAATGAAATATTATATGGTAACACAATGGACATCATGGCAAGTCAAGAAATGAAAACATCTTTTACAGTGGCAATAATATCTGATGCTTCTCTTTCTTGCATTATGTGAAATTCACAAAACCAGTCATCATTTAATGAAGCATGACTCATGACTTTGTTATGACAGATGAGTGATGACTTGACTTAATGGCATGTTTACTAACTGGATATCGACGACGGGTTGAAATGCAACTAACATGGAAGCGTAACATTCCTGATCTCGGAGAGATACGGAAGCAACATACGATTGCAAAACCAATGAGTTCTTGAATATACATACAGTATTATGTTTGGCAGGATCTTGCGTTGTTTAACATTTCATAGCAGATATATCAGTGACTGACAAAGAAATGTAATATTTTATTGTTTTATGACAGTTTAAGGAAATATTTTAGGACATTCTTATGTATTTTTCATTTTACATTTTGTATTTTCCAATAAATATCCTACTATTTTCCTTTCGGCATCAATCTGAATGAAAGCACTTAGGAACAAATATCTCTGCATAGACTTTATAGAAAGATGAAAAAAAAGTAATGTGCTCAAGACATCCATCATAATTATTGAGATGGAGACAAGATATTGAGGAAAGCCCTGCAGAGCATTACGTGAACAGTTGACGTCTACAACATGCCCTCAATAACAATCTACTTTTCTTGAATGCTGTTTTTTGTTTGTAAATTGTTATTGCCAATGACACTCACAATATTAAAATAACAGGTGTCTAGAAACATAAATCTTGTAAGTCTGAAATTCAAACCTTCCATAATAACATTGTTCTCATTTCTGGCACGGCTTTGTTGACTATCTAGTGTAAACACGCTGGCGAAAATCTGTGATGTCATCATATTCATATGGGGGGGGGGGGGGGTGATGATGAATAGACCATTCCCCCCCCCAGACTGAATATGATGACATCAAAGATTTCTGCCAATAAGGACTCACCCTTGCATGATGCAAATCCACACCATACATTGCCAGCTTCTTGGCATTGTCCAAAAAGTGAAGATCAGCTTCAGCGGGCGTCTGCCCTCTGTCATAAACACAAACAAATAAACAAACAAACAAACAAAAAATGAAGAAATATTACTAATGATATTTGTGACCATCACAAAACCAATAAATTACCACATCTTTTGTATGATTTTCCAGTTTTTATCACATTATGATAGACGGGAGTCTCGACTTTTAAATCATATAACTGTAACTAGTCAAAAAATAGGATACTCCAAACACTCTGAAATAGAATGTTCATAATATACCGATTTCAAGAATCAGGACAATCCCCCACCTCCTCCTCCTAAGCTACGGTAATATTATGGAGACAGTTCAAAGCCTCCCATCCCTACTCAAACTCCTCTGGTGACTAAAACCACAAACATCTTTCAGTGATTTGAGTGACTGCAAATGCTTACAATCCCCATTTACAATTGAGCAAGTTTTCAGAGACAATATCACAAATCATCACTCCTTTGAGCGAGTTTCTGCCATTGGATAACTAAATAAGCTCCTTCCTCCAAGTTTCACGTATTACTGTGGGTAGTTTCGAGAAAGACGAGCACTAATAAAGCTCCCTGCCTGTCCATTTATTCTGTTTTTTTTCAGATCCCAAGGATTTACGACTTAACTCATGCATATTGAAAGAAAGGCAGTGTTTGTTTTTTTTATTGACAATATTTCTGTGTCAATTTTTTTAATATTTCATTTCTAACTGAAAACATTTCTGAATTCAATCTGCTTATCCACTAAAGCGACCAGAGAATGTAAACTTTGAAATATGAGAGGGCCTGACATTTTGATCGTAGCAGGATCTTTGACAATTAAGTCCCTCTCATATTTTAACTCTTTGTGCACGGGACCCTGAATCCCTTGCGTGCGGAGTTTATTTCAAAGAGCGCTCAGTAATGGGAAAGGAAACAAGTAACTGACTTCAACTGGCAATAACTTTGCACAACAACGTTTTCAGGAAAAATGAAATACAGCCAAGTTGAAGTACATTTTACAGACCTTCTAAATGCATATAAGGTGTTTGGAAATAAACATCTGAATTTTGTAAAGGAAAGGCTAATTGTAACCAACATACATGTAGTTCGAAGTTTCCTGCTTGAAAATATACAACTCCATTCAAATAATACAAGAGGGTAAACCACAAGTTATACAAAAACCTGACTATTTACAAGCTAATGAAAGAGATGAGTCACCAAATAAGAAGTGAATGAAGAGATTATCACTGAATAGCGCGTCTAATTGTAATTGACCTTTTAAGTTCTTTTCAAAGTGAACTTGTGTCTAATCATTTGTCCCATTGTATCACGATGCCTTTATTGCATTTATTGATTTTTCTGGTTCCTTAAGAATCTAATATAATACCCCCGTACTTGAAGAATGTAAACAATACAAAGAGATTACTGCTAGTGTTGGGAAAATCAGTGTAATTCGGGTGAATACAATCGTTTCTACGTTTGAGTGTGAAATGCGAATCCCGCATGCTCCAGGGAGTGCATGCATGCGAATACCGCGTGTAAAGAGTTAATAAATCACTTTTAACCAATCCCATTCTGATTTACCAAATAAATTTTTCGCTATTATCTTACACAAAAGAAAACAACTTTCATGTGTACTTGCCTGTGTGTCTTATGTAACTCCATTACTTTTTCATCTAGCTCTCGCTTCCTCTCTGGTGCGAATCGGAAATTTTCCAGGTAGCCAGTATCATTACCGTGCTTGTCAGGGTCGAAGTCACCGAGCTCGCTCTGTACGACGTATGACCCTAAGAGGGCGTGTGTCACCAACGAACACGGGAGTCTTCCCCTAAGAATGTCATCTCGGATTTGCAGACAAAGGTAGTACCTGACAAAAATAAAGAAGAAGTTATTTTAATAGATCATTGATTAAAAAATAGAAAATCAATAAGTCCTCTGTCAGAGTGGATATAAGCTGCATTTTATTGTATGCATTACATTAATGCTTTTATGTTTTATTCTTTTTTTTTAGATTTTTTTTTATTTGTTATAATTATTGATGATTATTTGTTTATGATTGTGATTTTGTTGATTCAAAAGAATAAAAAAAATAAAAATAAAAACTAGAGCAGTTCGACTTTCGAACTGCGCGTCGAGATGATGGGCCTATTGCTCCGGAAGTCTGCCTCCATCACAATGATGATAAGTTTGAAAAGCTTAAGAGTTACCATGGTAGAAGACCACATTTAGATGAATAAGCATAATGTAGTCCATAGTACCTTTGACAAGTTACGCAGTTAATAATCCATTTTAAGACAGATTTCTTAAATTATCCGCGAAATAGAGTAAATTCGGACATGAGGCGCACTT